>WBMV01006825.1:19571-43171 GCA_013396655.1 Campylorhamphus procurvoides
TTGAAAAATCATAATTAAAAAAAAAAATCTACAAAGGAAAAAAAAGACACCAAAAGAAAACCACAAAAAAAAAAAAAACAGGGAAAAGGAGCAGGGGAAAAAACAGAGATGGGAAAAAAAGGATTGCACACAGGTTGCCTTTCGCTTAGCACACATCAATGCCTCTTCTCCTCCGAACCTATTTCCCCTGGAGTGAACCTATCAAAGATTTTCAGCCTCTCTGGAGAGAGCAGTTCCAGATAACACCAGATTCCCTTGTCGATTTTTGCCTACCAGGCTCTGGCAGCGTTTTCTACCTGACACTCTGATCCTGATGCACTGGAGGAGCCTCTTTGTGTGTGTGTTTCTGGAGCTGTTTCCCCCTCTTTACAAGCCATGCAGATGCTTCCAGGCTGCAGAGAGGAAGGGAAAACCCACTAACAGTTGGCATCTGTATGCACCCTACTCATCTGTGATTCCTGTAGTGTCTTGCCCTCCTCGTAATTACAGTAATTAATATAATTATACTAATAATAATGATTATTATTTAGGGCGTGCCAGATCTTTCCTAATACAGCTCCTTCTCTGGAAATCCTGGGCCTATATTTGTAAAAGAAGTCACTGTAAGATTTCCAAATAAACACTCCTCACAAAAATGCCCTGCTGCTGCAACAGCTGGGAATTCAGAAATCTCCCATCCTCTCTCCCCTCTTGGCTGTGACAGCAATGCTGGAAGGACCAGTGACTTTGGCAGGTTCCCAGCATGTCTCTGGTGCTCAGGTACGTCTTTCTGGTCACTTGTGGTTTATTTTTGGTTGGAGGAGAGAGTTTGGTAAGATCTGGCAGTACTGACAGCCCACCTGGGTGGTTTGTTCGTAAGCAAAGGAGCTGAGGCAGAGGCTGGTGAGAGGAGACACTTCATGCAAGCCCTAAATCAGCATCCCAAGGAGCCATGTAATTACCTAGAGGGCCCAGAGCTCATTAGTTTCAGCAATAAAATAAGCAGTTTATAGGTGCTGTAACTCACACTGGACTGAGGGGTCGGCACGAGCTGCAAGGCACAGCTGCTCTGGGCTGGAGCTTCATGCTCTGGGCTGGAGCTTCATGCTCTGGGCTGTAGCTTCAGCCCCAACCAAGAGTCTCCTAAAGCTCCAGCAGAGCTGAAGCCTCCTGTGCAAACCTGGCCCCCACAAAACCTAAAATCATCCATGCCAATTGATGACTTACTTCTATTTTGTGGTTTTCCCATGAGTTCTGTATTCCAGGGTGACTCTGGTGTGTCACCCAACCTTCCTCCTCCCTCTGTGGCAATGCTACTAGTATATGGTAGAAATCACTGCTCTGTGGTTGTTATTTGCACTGTGTATGATCTTCCAGCTTTCTGCACATCACCCAGGTGGTGCCCTGGAAGTAGAGTTGCCCAAGGGCAATGTGAGACCCCCTGAAGGTCTCAGTGGTGTGGGAGGAGGATCTTTGATTGCTTCTTACAGTTGCTGTTGCCAACATGAAGTCATTGAATCATAGAATCACAGGATGGTTTGGGTTGGAAGGGACCTTAAAGACCATCTCATTCCAACCCCCTGCCATGGGCAGGGGCACCTTCCACTGTCCCAGGATGATATTGCGGGGATGTACAGACAGCAAATGATTCCTGAAGACTTGAAACCAAGAGCTCTGTTGGAAACTCAGCAGCACAATGTAGCCCCTCAATGGCAATCCAGCCTAGAGAGGACAGTTTTAAGGGCCAGCTTTGCTCAAGGGCTCACCTGTGTTTCTCCAGCCCTCTAAACACACACTGGAGACCTGAGCTTCAGGCTGGTTCGTGCTGTTCCCCTTCTGGGAATTTCAATGTTTGTCAATTCCAGGAAGATCCAATAACAGTTTAAAGGCAGGATGTGAAATTGGATTAAGTGGGACTCAGCCTCTGAGCAGAGAGGAGGTAGCTGTCCTTAAAGGCCAACAGCAATCTCTCCTTTTTCCCTGCCTGGGACCTTCAGTGAACCTTGAATGGCGAAGCACACAGTTATTCCATTTCACCTTGCAGCAATCCTGCTATAATTGATTATATTTTTCAGCTTGCTTTTTTTCTCTAATGCCATGAATGGATTCATGCTGCACATCCGTGTAAACCAGAGGCGCTGCCCTGCAACAATTGCTCCCTGTTATTGTCTGCTTCGTGCTCACAATGGGAGAGATGCATCCAAATGGGCCTGAAAAACACCGCTTTAGAAACCTGAAGTAGGTGTGCAGCATCTAATCCAGCCATCCATCATCTCTCTGCTCTAATCTGCCTAAAGTCAATGGGAGGGAGAGGGAAGAGGCAGGCAACAATAACAGTATCATGGTAACGGAGAGAGCGATGCTGGAGTGGATTGTCTGCTCCAGGAGCACAGGGAGGGCTGTGTGCCCTGGGTGGGCATTAACCACACACAAAAGGGCACTTGCCACACGAGAATAACTCTGCTGGTAATATTATTATTTAGTTCATGTCATGCTCTACCTCTTCAGGCAGGTTGCAGCCTTGGTGTGTTCCTTCAAAGCCCAAAATAGCTGGAGGAGGTCACGGCTAAGAGCGGGTTCTGCAGCCCCGTTTACAGCTCTGCTCAGGGATGGCAGTTTGGGGTCAGACAGCTCCTTGGGCAGGCAGGAGGTCACTGTGGCCCTGGAGATCCCATGGAACCACCATGGTGTGAAGCATCCTTCCCTCCCAGAGCCCCAGGAGATATTCCCTTGGGGAACAGTGGCAGTTCTCATCCTGCTTAACGTGACAGTACGAAGTGAAATGTGGGCAAGATTCAAAGTCAGAATTATCTCTGACAGTTTCAGCTTTGCAAAACCTGCATTTTCCCAACAAATAGAATCATGGGATGGTTTGGGCTGGAGGGGACATTAAAGACCACCTAGTTCCAAGGCCCTGCCATGGGCAGGGACACCTTCCACTAGACCAGGTGAAAGGGAAGCCTGGAACAAACCAACTCCCTGTTCTGCTGTGAAACCCATTCCTGATGTCACAACAAGCTGCAATCACAGCCTGACACTCCTGCTGTCTCCTCCTATCCCAGCATGTGTCTGATGGTATCAGAGGAAAGAACACAGGCATGAGTAGCACTTCTGCAAATGGCACCACCTAATGTGAACTCAAAAATAAAGAGCTATCTGGGAGTTTGCTCCCATGAAAATCAGGCCTGAAAAGCACTATTTCAGCTCCTCAGAGGTTTGTTGAACTCCTCTAGTCCTCTCTGATGTCCAGGTACCCAGGAAGAAATGTAGGAAATCCGCAGTAGGAATTAAGAGGGTGCAGTTATTACCTAAGGAATAGAATCTTTAGAAATATTTCCAGTAGGAAAAAAACCCCAAACAGATGAACAAACCAAACCAAACCCTAAATAGCAAACCAGGAGCACTTTGGGACTACACCCTTCTCTCTCCTCCTGTCTGGATCTCACAGCACAGGCTGTTCTCTTGCAAGAGGTGACAAAGACAAGAGGTGAGGAGAGATATCACAGCAAACACACCCCCCAAGGGCCATGTTGCATGGCTGCTTCTCCCTGAGGCTTAGCAGGAGCTGCAGGGATGTGACAGCAAAATGCAGCAACTGGAGCTCAAGAGCTGCCAACATCACGATGGTGGAGTGAGAATCAGGGACAGAGGAGGAGCTGTTAATGCAGGGTAGGTGCTGAAGCAGCCTTAATCCATTTGGCAAATTGGTGCCTGCCACTGCATAAAGCTGTGCTTTGAGAAATCCAGACAGTGTTTGGGTGAAGTTTGGCAGGGTGTGATTTGTGTTCGCTAATGTACAGCCTGCTACAGCAAAAGAGAGAAATGTATTCAGGAGACAGAAATCCTGGTATGTTCCTGCCCCTGCAATAAGGAGGCATTTTAAGGGGTGCTTTGGATGGCAGAGGTGGCTCCCACCCTGCTCTCTCAGCTCTGCTTTCATGGAAGGTCTCTCCAGTTTGCACATTTGAGTACAAAGGCTTGGCTCGCCAGCTGATTGTCACACTGAGTGGTTCATGGCTGGGACTGAGCCCAAATCCATCCTCTGGATACCCAGCTCGGCCTCTGCTGTTAAACCTAAATAACAAGCAAGTGTAGTGGCTGCAAAAGCTGCCAGGTCATTGCAGCTTTATTTAGTCGCAGAGCAGGTGCCTTTTGGGAAGTGGGGGTTGCAGTCTTTCCTTCCCCTGTATGCCCACAGCTGCCTGCAAGGTTAACCCATCCCTGCAGGATTAGGAGTGGGAAGGGATTTCTGTTCCCCCTCTGCTAACCAGGAGAGGATCTGCTGCAGGGGGTCTGTGCTGGAGGTGTGCAGCTTGGGGATGTCACCAGAGCCATTGGAGTGTCTCTTAGTAGGTTTGAGAACCGGTCACCAGTCCCAGATGCAACCTGAAAGCACCAGGAGTCCTGGATTGGTGGGGAGATGGATGGATGGATGGATGGATGGATGGAGGGATGGATGGATGGATGAATGGATGGATGGATGGATGGATGGATGGATGGATGGATGGATGGATGGATGGAGGGAGGGAGGGAGGGAGGGATGGATGGATGGAGGGATGGAGGGAGGGATGGATGGAGGGAGGGATGGANTGGATGGATGGATGGATGGATGGAGATGTTACCCAGCACTCACCATTGCCTAAACCCCATAATTTTCATGGCAAGCTTCCATCCAGCAAGGGCCCTGCTATGTGTCCCTGGGAAAGGGACCTCCATATTTAGGAGGCATTCAGAACTTTTGTTTTTCTCTCAGGAATTTGTCCAACAGCTTTTTGAACCCGTGTAAGTATCTCCTGTGAGAACACAGCCCTCAGAACCACTCCCTACCCAAAGGATGTCCTGGTGTTTGTTCTCAGCTGGCTTCCTGCAAAGTGCTGTCTGTCTGGCAGAGCTGGTGCCTCCTGGTTGTTGTATTCCTCAGTGGTATTTATGGTTTTACAGGTGTCTAAACCACAACCTGAGCAAGATTTGCAAGGAAACAAGAAACTTTGCAATGCCTACACTCCTGGTTTGCTGCAACTCACTCTTGCCTCCAACAACAATCTATTTTGGAGCCCTGTACAAACTACTTGGAGTTGGATTTGCCTCCCCTAAGTGTCTACATTTGAGGCATTTTACAAGCCATAGACACCTGCTTTGAGGGAAGAAAAAGTCCTTCTGATGTCAAAGGCTTCAACCACCAGCTCTTGTATCTCAGCTGGCTGGATCCCACCTGCAGGGTAGGAAGAGGGAAATTCAGCCTCTTCCTCCTCCTCCTCCTCCTCCTCCTCCCCACACACCTTCCTTTGCCAGGCTGCCCAAACACAGGCAGCTTCCCCACCTCATGGCATTATTTAGAAGCTCAATTAGTTAATGGCTGCAAAGTGCTGGCAAGATGGATAGGGCTGGAGAAACACTGGTCTCAGGAAGTACTTCCATGGCTTTTTTAATAAAAAAAAAAGCAGGCACCTGACAAATCTGTGGCTAGAAGGGCCCAGGATGTCAATGGAGATGGACAGTGAATAAATGAGAAGGGGACAGGATTCCAATTCATCTTCCAGTTGGCATTTGTTTCATTTTTCTCTTCACTTTGGCCTGAGTGCCTAAGAGCAAGGTAGGAGGAAGGAATTTTGTTGTTGACTTATGAATGACTCTGATGAAGGGCAAAAAAACCTTCAGTGCACAGCTGAGACCCTCCTCTGTCTTTGCTGCTTCCTCATGGTTTTGCTATTTCTAAGGTGAAAAGCAAATAGGAAAGGAAAAAACCCAAACTGGCTGAGAAAGACCTTTTCAGACTATTTTTTAATATCATAAATAAGTGGGAAAGGCCATTAAGACCATTTGTGTTCTTTCCATGGCATCATAGAATGATTTGGGTTGGAAGGGACTTTCAAGGCCATCTTGTTCCACCCTTGGCCGTGGGCAGGGACATGTTCCACTAGCCCAGGTTGCTCCAAGCCCTGTCCAACCTGGCCTTGGACACTTCCACCATTGCGGCAGCCACAACTCCTCTTTTTTGAGCCAAAACAAGTCAGGGACATGAAAACTTCTCTCCAACATATTTATTTTCTCTTCTTTTGGCCCGTGGCCCTTTCTCTTGCTGCAAGCCTGGCTGATATCACTCCTCAGTGCTCCACACACTCAGAACTTCAGGCTTCTTTGAGCTTCTCCTGCAGCAGCTGAATGTCTGTAATATCTGAGTGAGGGCTGAGCCTGGTGCAAACCCCCCCAGCTCCCAGGAAATCCAATTTCATGGACACGGCTGAGTGTGTGCGATGTGCTGGTGGATTAATTCATGAGGATCGTTGCCTGCTCAGCGCTGTAATTCCAGCTCTTTTCTGACAGGGGAGAGAGGCAGACACGGGGATATTTTCCCACCATGGGGCCAGTCAGAAGTCCCACAGTGGGGGGCAGGACCAGCAGGTAAGGTAGTGCCTGGCTGAAGGTCAATATGACTATTAGAGTGCTGCATGGGATTGGCCAAAGGCTTTAAGTGAGCGGTCCAGACAGGTTAATTCTGATTTCATAGATATTGATGGCTCAAAAGGCTTCCAGCCAATCCAAACACCGTGTGGATGGATGGTCCATTCGAGGATTTTTGCTGAATAGACACAAACTGGCCTAAATCAAGAAATCATACCTGCTTTTTGGGTTAAGACAGAGAGGAAAAGCTTTTATTTAGGAGAAAACGCTCTGGTTACACCGTGATGCTGCCCCGTGTCCTTCTGCTCTTTACATTTGGACAGGGCTCTTTCCCTCTGTGCCCAAGGAAAGCTGCAGGTTGTTGGTGTCCCTGGCCAACACCACTCCAAAGGCCTTTATCCAGGAACAGGCAACACTGATGCTTCCCCTTGGAGGGTCTTTCCAAAATTGATTCCAAAACAGAATCATTTAAGTTGGAAAAGATCCTTAAGATTGTCAGGTCCAACCATTCACCCAACACTGTCAAGTCCAGCAGTAAATGGTATCTCCAGGATCACTGTTCTTGCACTGCTGGAGTCCCTCCCACTAAAATTAGAGCCAGAAAACTCCACTTCCTCCATGTAGGGCTGTTTCATCGTAACATCACTCCCAGAGGTGGGAAGATCATTGATATTTTCATCCTCCTTGACTTTGCTGAGGAAACTTAGGTCCAGCATAGCTGAGCTCTGGGGACAAGGCAGTGTGTGTTTCCTCAAACCCAACATCCCTCCAGCCTATGCTTTTCCATCTTCACAAGGGTAGTTCTGCTGGTCTTGCTCTTGGAGGACCCACCACAGTCAGCAGAGTCCCCAGCAATGGTATCATGGCCTTAAACCTTCATCTGACAGACATGAGGCATCTGTTTCTTCCAGCTCCTGACCACGAGGCTTGTCCTGCCCTGCCCTTGTACAACACAGAGGACAAGCTCCCTGTCCATCCTGGAAGAAGCTGGACATCCCTGGTGTCAGTCCAGCACCTAAAGCATCAAGGACACAAGTGGTTCATCGCAGAACCCACTGCACTCATGTACCAGAAGGTTCCAAATAGTCCTGTGATGTCACCAGTGGCATGGGGTCACCAATTATGGAACCTCGGTGGGAAACCATCACTTTATGACCTTTGCAATGAGATGCTCATGAATAAGGACATAGTTATGCATGGCACTGAGGCTAAAGGAGTGCCTCCTGATTTTGGGGACCCTCGGGAGCTCAGCTCAATGGGATCCATCATTTTCAGCCTCCAGAGCCCCCACAGGTCAGGACAGCAACAAAGCCAGAAGGACCAGCAGTTTGGTGTTGGCATGGATCTCAAAGCATGTCAGGGAGGGTGAAGGAACAGTGTTTGCTCTGATTCATGGATGGACAAAAGGAGAGGACAGCAGAGACATTCTCAGGCTATAGAAGATCAGCTGTAAATTTGGGAATACACTCAGGAAAAGGCTAAAAAGGTATGTGAGTGTGTCTGTGTGTGCACACAGGGGTTTGTCCAACCAAAGGGACGAGCAGAACCCCCACTCTCCTCCCCAGAGCAAGGATTTCATCCAGGAGCTCAACCCTTCTATGATCTGAACATCCTTCATAGCCCTGATGACCAACCAGTTCCTGCATCCCACCCAATGCCCCCATTTCTGCATCAATTACAACATCCCAGAGTATCTATGGGGATTCACTGGGGTTTTCTGAGGCTTCCTGGGGCACAACTGGAAGCCTAAGGAGGCTTTGAGGTGATGAAGGCTCATCTTAGACAAGCAAAGGGGAAAAAGTGCACGAGGTAACAGGAGGAAGGATCTCATTTCACCCTACAAGACACTTTGAACAGATTACAGACTGAAATACCCCCAGGCCTGTGGTCTGGTCTTCCTGCTCCCAGTTTGTGCCCAGTCTCTCCCCACCCACCTCTTTTATCCTTCTGAAATCTAATTTCTCAAACCTTCAGACAAGAATGACTTTCCATGAAAACCTTTCTCCCTATACCTCTTCATATCCATTTCAGATACACCAAGAACCTCACTTAAAGTGTTTTTCCAGGGTTTTTTCCCCCACTAAATAGAGCATTTAACCTAATGCATGATATTAGCAGAATATGTGGTATTAAGCAGAGCGATATTTAGCACATAAAATATATTTAGAATATTAGAGATTGGGATTGTTTTCTCTTTCAAATGCTTGAGGTGTGTTGGGAAGTGAGGGAGAAGCACATTGGCAGAAGCAGCAGGTTGTGGTTCAAGTCTGAAGAGTTAAAGCTCCCTGGACCACGGTGATTTTGACTCCTCCAAGTCATTATTCTGTAATACAGGGTCTTTAAGTACTTGAGAATATTACACTGGGCTTTGGGAACTTTAACTCTGCATTTTCTGGCTCTTATGGGTTTAAATCATAGTTTAATGTTCCCTTAAAATCACACTTTTTCTTAATTTTTTCCCATTAAAACAGTCATTTTTATTAGTTTTTTTATCCCAATGAATTAACTTGGAGAGGGTTTCGAGAGTGAAATTTAAAATGTGGGGAAACTGGAGAGATTAGCTCAGTTCCTACAAAAAATCCCCTCATTTTGGGGTTGCTTTAAGTGAAGTGAACACACCATAAAACCACTTTGTTCGAGGTGAGTGATCTAACAAGACCTTTGTATGAATAAGATTCAGATTCAGCCCGTTCATAAAGACAGAGCAAAAAGCCCATCAGAGAAGATTTATTCATTTTGTTTCATGTGAAACTATGTCTCAAAATATGTAAAAACCACGTCTTTGTGTTCTTAGTAAAGAGGATTTTTCCACCTTTCTGCCCTTCCTTTGAGTTCACCTCTCAAATCCTTCCTTCTTTGTTCTTCTCCTGAGCAATTCCTGCAACACCCTCTGATCCTCCATCGTGTGTTTGCCCCATTTCTCTGGTCCCTAAAGGCTCAAAGTTTTATTTATAGACCTTTGAGGCAGAAAACATGCTTTCTATGGATTTTCACAACACCAGGGAGGCATGCAATTATTATTATTATGAATTTTTATGGCTTGTGAGCAAGGGTGTAGGTTTACAACTGTGGAGCAGTTTACACCATCAGGTTTACAAACCCACTGTTTTAGGCATTTCTCATCCACAGGCTGCTTATCCACCTTATCAGAGACATCCAAGGGATGCATGTCCTGCTGTGGGTGATGTTTTGAGCAAAGGATGTGCCATAGGCCACTTATCAAGGCTTTTTTCTTAGTTGCTTGGATGTCATGACTTGTCCAGGAGCAAACTGCTCCCAGTTCCCAACATCACAGCTGGTAATAGCAGAGCTATGAGATTGCGTAGGGTTTAATGGATAGAATGGTCATAAAGATGGAAAAAAAGGAGTGACAAACCCTGCTGGTTCAGGGCACACAGGGTCTCTTTTCATTCCTTGCATCCACTGATGCTCCACCAAGGCCAGCTCCAGTGTTCCCAAGCATGTTGCAATAACGTCTCTTGCTTCCAAAACAAGTTTATCCCAAGAAATACAACGACCTTGCCAGGGAAAACAAATGTATCCCAAAAAATACAACGGCCTCGGCAGGCAAAACAAATAAACAAGTAGCTGCGGGAGAGAACAGAGTGACAAGCACTTGGCAAGCTCTGGGAGAAGATTGCATGGATGATCCAGGAGCACATCTGGATATACACAATAATCCAGCAAGGAGCTGTAATCATAACCTGACACTATGATGGTTGTTGTTCTTGCTGTTCTTGCTATTATAAATGTTAATTAAATACCGAGTACTGACATTAATTCCTTTCCTACCAGCATGGCCTCCAAATTCGCTGGAAATCAGAGGCTTCTGTTGTTTCCAGCAGCCTTGGGACCACGATATTCCCCCCTCTGGAGAAACCTGTTGCATTTTAGAGCTGTAGCAGAGACACCAGCAAGCAAAAGAAGCAGAGAGGGAGAGTTAATGGAGAGATTGCCCGTGCGAGGCCTGAAAAAAAAAGGAAATATTTCTGTGAAATAAATCGGGGCAAATATTGAGACAGCGGCTGGTGCTTGCAAAAATGGCAACCATTGGCCACTCTTCCCTTCCTCATTATTGCTCATTTGTGGAACAGAATCAGGCATTATCTCCAGGGATGTTTGCAGACATAAATAGATGACTAGGCATGTCCAGATGATTTTTGCCATCCCCAGCGTTTATGTTTCATATCGTTTCATGGGCACACTTCAATCAGATTGCATCAAACCTCGTGGCCACATCGGGGGGGTTTGACTGAAATGGAGATAAAACGCTACTCAAGGCGATTTACAGCTGTCCAAAACCAGATCTGGAAGGAGGCTGAGCCATTTGTTTGTCACTTTCAGAGCCTCAGGGGTAGGAAGTTTTCTGCCGATCTGTGTTTTTGTTCTCTGTGGTTGTACCATATGGTTGTTCTAATAAGAACAATTTCTCGTCTCCTTGGTGTATGGAGGGCACCAACACGTCAGTCTTTAAATATGAGCACATTTGCATCTCACATTTAGATTTCTGCACGTCCAGAGTAAGTGATGGAGACACAGAGCCTGAGTCAGTCCCACAGCTTCAGGTTTAGAGTCACCTACCACCTGTGTCCTCCTCTTGGTTTGTGCTGGACTTGAATTATACCCAAACATAGCCAAGCTTTGGCACATGAGCTTTCAAACTGAGTTTTCATGATCTATGTAACATTTTAATGTATTTTTCTTCAGTGGCTGGGTATCAGGACTTCAGGTAAGACACGACCTTTCAACAGGGCTTTGTTACTTGAAGAGGAGGGGTAGTTTGGGATCTGATGGGCCTCACCACAGTTACGCTCCCCTCAGAATTTCCCAAAATGAATCCATTGTTGAGGGCTCTTTGCCAGGGAAAGGCTCAGTTTGGGTCACCATGTGAGCTGGGTATTTTGGAGACAGCAGGAATGCACCATTTCCGTGCTTTCCCTGGTCCATTCATCCTAAGACAAGTTTGGATATTATTTTCTTTACCAGATCTAAGCGATTCTTCAGTAAATTCCGTTTTTTCCATGGTGCACAAGCTGTCAGCTGAATGAGGGCTAAGGGAGGTCATGAATTTCCTATGGATTTGGTTTCTTAGGGGAAAAGTGGAAGGTTTTTGCTTGCTGCTCAGTCTGGTGGTACAGGAAAAAGGCAAGTCAGGGACTCCTCCTGCCAAAGGAGAAGGATCTCCTTAATTTGCTGCAAGTTTGCAGCCCCTGCACCGTGCCATGGGAGAGCTTTGAGACTTTTATAGCTCCTCCACGAGATGGGTTGGCACCATCCTCAGTATAACTGGGGAAACCACTTCAAAAGAAGGCCCCTCGATGAACTACTAAATTAGATTTTTTTATGATTATTATTATTTTATTTGATGCTGTCTATTCGCATCTCAGAGCCCTTTGCAGGTCCTGACTGTCCTCTGATGAGAACCAGGGCTGTGCATCTGTCTCTGGGTGTTGCTGCATGAAGTGAGCCCCCTGTGTTGCATACAGATGAGACTTGGCTCTCGCCTCCATGGCAGCCAGAAGGAAAACCCACAGCAATCACAGCTCCCCAGGTGTAAAAGTATGAAGGGGGGAAAAAAAAATATAACAGGCTGGCAGTTTGCAGAGAAGTGGTGGAAGACACCAGTGTTGTTCTACCAGCAGTTGTGATTTTCCTGCCAGTCCCGCGACGTCTTGAACCAGCGAAAGGATTTCGTGTTTAAAAAGCAAACGCCGCGTGGTTGTGGCCGAGGGGCAAAGCCAGGAGATGTGAACCCTCCAGGCTGTGAAGCCAGAGGGCTGCAGAAGGACCTCAGGTGTCACTGCTTTTCAAATCCTCTTTGCTTTTTGCACTTCCAAATGGCAATGGTGAGATTAATGGCTGGATCGTGCCTGTGTTCCCCAAAGTTTCTTGCTATAACGTCTGATCCCTGAAGATTATCCCGACATCTTCTTCAAGCTCTTTCTGTTTAAACATTCCCTCTCCAAAGTCTGCTTTCAAGCCCTGCATTGGAGGAAAAATATTAAGCTGTTTTGACAGAGAAGAGACACGTATCAGAAAGGGGCTCTCTCTGCAGCAAGTGCCTCAGACCTCCCCAGCTTCTATTTATGCTGCTTTTGAGCATAAGCAGAGTTGGCTTTTATCTGTCCAATGGATTTCTGTCGCTGTGATCATTTCTCCCCTGGGAAAGGTGTCTGTGGCTCTTTCCACGACCACAGAAACACAAAAGACCCCTTTTCTTTTTAGTCAAGGAGCCAATGTCGAGAATTTCCTGCTCTCTCACCTGGGGGTAGTGACTGACTTGCAAAAGAACGTCTCAATTGAGTATCAGTTTCCCCAGATGAAATACCACTTACCCTCCTCTTCCCAGTGCCATGAGCACAAACGGTCCCCAACCGCTATATTTGCTACGTGGTAGGTTGGGGGGGAAAAAAAAAAGGAATAAAAATAAATAAAAAGGAGCAGCTTTGCTGATTTGTGGTTTAGAAGGATGTGCAATCTCTGTGTCTCCAGCAGATATTAAAGATGACGGATTGCGCTCGGAGCCGCCGAAGATGAGCACTGTGGATGATTAATTGCCCTCCAGCTCGGAGCAGAGCTTGATCGTGGCTCAAAAGGCAAGGAAAAGGGAAGCCAGAAGACCTGGTCCTCACAATTAGTGGGAGCATCCATCCTGCATCTGCAGAGTGCTTTCTGCTTCCACGTGGAGGTAAGTGAATTAGCGAGCTGGGGGCTGATAGCCCCACTAGATATCCTGCTTGCCTTTAATGGTTTGATAAAAGGATGGTGACAACAAGATAGATAGAGATAATGCCCCAGGCCTCTTGCAGGAGAACCATTATCATTAACAGCATTAATTAGCCTATAATACACTGTAGGAAAACACCAGATACAGCCAGTCTAAAGGGAAGCAACCTGACAATTGTCAGTAATGTGATAGCTTAGCATTAGCATACACTGCTCATTGAATATCTTTATCTTCCTAACCTGGCCTTTCTACAAGGGAAGAATTCCCAAGGCTGCCTTGCAGGCAGCGTCTCCAGCCAAGTCATTAAAAAGATACATGATTATGGAAGTGGGAGCCACAAGGTTGGTAGCAGACTCCAGAGCCTTTAGCTATCAAGTCAGCCCATGCAGGACTAGTCCAGTTGTACCCTTTGGAAGCTGTTTGCACTTAAAGGCACGTGAAGGTGGACTGAATTGTTTCAAACCATGAAAGGCTTTGCCAGTAGAGACTGGTAGTGCCTTTGGAGAGCAGCTTGGAGAGGTCTGGTGGAGAGAAATGCAGACATTAACCCATAGGAGGTAACATACAGAGCTATAGAATTAGAATTACCTTTATCTCTATAAAGATATAGATAGAATTAGAGTATAGCCCTAGACTGGGAGGTTCCAACCTATAATCAACTTTATCATCCTGTGATCTGGATGCACAGAGATGATAAATTATACTGAGGGAAAATAAAACACTTCACTGTTACCCTTGGCGAGCAGCTGGACAAAAATCCAAGGCTCATACTAAGAAGAGAAATTTACTGTGGAATCAGTATTTTTTCAAGGTAACCATCTTTCTTTGCCAGGAAATAATATCAAGCCAGAAAAACACAGGGGAGTCCCTTGGCTCGAAGCTGAATCAGGGGCATGTAGATCATGCTCAACAGAAGTTTATCCAAACTGTTTGCAAAAACACCTCATCACGGAATTTTACAGCCTTCCCTGCTAAGTGTTTTGTTGTGAACGTGAATTCTAGTCTCCCCTAGTATCAAAACTAAACCTTCTTTGCTGAAAATTAAGCTCATTTCTTCTTATTTTTCTCCCAGGGGACTAGCAGAATTGCTCTCATTGCTTTTTTTTTTGAGTATCCTCAGTCGCCTAGAAGGTTGTTATTCCATGTCCACTTGGCTTCTGTTTTCCTGGCTAAAGAAATACAATTCCTTCAACCTGTTTTGCTGATTGCAAAAGTAATCAAACTACCAGAGAGGGTTCCCTTGCTCTGAGCACAAACCCTCCCTCAGTGAGGAGCCTGGAGATTTTCTTTCATCAAGCTTTTCCTCGCGTTGCTTCTCCAGCCTGGGTGATGCTTTTCCCCACCAGCACGAAAGGAATGTGGAGTTTTAATCTGAGTCTTCCAGTATCTCACCAGCCTTGAGGCACGTGGGCTCTGGGAACCCTCCTGGGGTTCTGGGGAGGTCCTTGGGGGTTAGGCTGATATCTAAGCTGGTTTATATCGCCTGACACTGGAGGTTATCACAGGGAGCTTTGAATCAGCCACAGCCTTCACAGGGAGCTCCCAAACCCAGGATTTTTTAACTCAGAAACCCCCGGTTTGATTTTAATAAAAACTCCAATGTTTCATCCCAGATGTTAAACCTAGGCTGGAATGAAACTCTCCTGTTGTGGAGAGAGACCAAAGCTTTGCCCCTCCTGAATGCCCAACATTTGATGGCCTGCATTTGATGAGATGGGTTACATGTCTCTTATTTTTCTTTTTCTGTCTCACAAGCAGCTCCAGTCCAAACAGAATGAAGGGGTTATTAATGTATTTAGTGATAAACACAATGTTTATGTTCCCTGTTCCTTGAGTTGCAGCCCTTCTATATCTAAAAGCGTTTCTTTTGCTTTCTCACAAACAGCTCCAGTCCAAACAGAGGGAAAGGATGATTTACTAATTTATTTTGTGATAGAGGCAACATTTATGCTCCGAATTCCTCGGATTCTCACACCTTTATATCTAAAAGCATTTCTTTGGCTTCTTATGTGGGTGCTTTGACCAAACAAGTCCTTCTTGGACTCACTCTGTGGATGGTCTTGTGCAGAGTCCCAGTTCAGCCACTCTGCCTGTCCATGGAACTCCCAAATTCCTGGCACAGCACACCCCTGGCTACAGACAGGGACCTGCTGTCACCAAAGACAGTCCGTGGGGGAACAATGAGCAACGTGCTCATGAAGAGCCCCCAGTGAAGAAGAGGGACAAGTGAGACCAGGATGTCCTGACGTGACCAGGTGGACACCCCTCAGCTGGGTCTTTGCAGCTCCATCTTCCAGCTCTCCTGTTTTCACACTGTCCTTCCCAGAGGGAATTGATTTGACAATGGCAGGGAAGAACTGTGATTACCACTACCACTGTTTTCTTGGGGATACGGTTTAGTGGTGGGCTTGGAAGTGCTGATTTAAAGGCTGGACTCGATGATCCAAGGGGGCTTTTCCAACCTGTATGACTCTGTGATCTCCCCCATGTTCAGGAATCAGCCATGGGGACATTTCTTGTTGACCAAATGCTTGCTGACCAAGGAACAGGAGACAGCACTCAGAGCATGAAGTTTGCCTGCCCAAGCGTGGGTTTCTCCTTCAGGATGAGACGATTCTTTCTCAAGAAGGGGCTTGGACCAACCTGATCTAGTGGAAGGTGTCCCTGCCCATGGCAGGGGGGTGGAACTGGATGATTAAATTAAAAAGTCCCTTCCAACCCAACCATTCTGCGTTCTATGATTGGGGTCTGAAATATTCTCGGTGGTGCATGGAGGGAGCACAGGGGGAGAAGCTCAGTGTGGTGGGGAGATGAAAGTCCCTTTGGGCATTGACACCAAGGACTGGTTTGTACCAGTGTTTTACTGGTCATCTACCAACTGGTTTAGTGAAGAGCACAAAGAAATGCTGCCCATTCTGCTTGGGCTGGGGCTTGGGAGGGAGGGAGGGAATGAAATCTTCCTTGGGGGATGAAAAATATGGAAAATGAAACAGAGCAGGCAGCAGAAAGTCTGACAGCTGGAGCCTGCTGGATCTATTACTATTGACCGTAAGCTTGGTTAAGGTGGCACTTATCAGTTATAGCATCATCCCACCTAAAAGCAGAAAGGAAATATCAATAATGAAATGTTAAAGGCACAAGGAGAAAAGCAGAGCAGAGAGAGAATGCGAAATAATGGGACTGCAATGATTAAGACAGACAGAAAGTGATGGTGCTGCAACAACTCTTGGCAGCGCCGGGAATGAAAGTCTACATTTCATTGTGAAAAAAACATAAAAGGAGATGAATTTGCTCTCGTGCTGCCTGCAGATATTGGGAGGCTGTAAAGCAGTTTTCTTGGATTCTCTGAAGGAATTGCTTTGAGCAAATATCCAAGTCAGGAGGGTTATGCTTTTTTTTTTCTTACAAAAGATACCTGGATATAGTACCTACACCTCCAGTTTTGGAGCAAAGGGATGGATTCACACCTCTCTATGTATATGATAAGGTCTGAAATGGCTTGAGGTCAGTGGTTTCTGAAAAAAAAAGAATAAAAAAATAAAAAAGAAGCAATCAGTTCTTTCTGCTTGAACTTGGTGTATATTTTCCATTGCTTGAGGAGAAAATCAACCCCGAAACACTGAACATGCATCAGTGTGAGTGAGCAGAGGTCAGGTGAGCGCAGAGCATTGTTATAAATAAAGGGGAAATGTCCTTCTGCATCGTGCTGGGAACCAGGGCTTATTTCCCTGGAGCCCCACATGTCCCATTTTATTTATGAGCTCTAATGGCACCATCCCAAACGGTGGCTGCTCCACAGATGGGCCTCCTGCCCCAAAGGAGACTGTCCCACAAATGCAGCATTTCAGCAGCACCAGCCACTTCTTCCTCCTCATGATGTGGTGCCCAGGAGATGTGCCAAGACCTGTGGGCACCCTGAAGAGCACTTTGCCATGGGATCAGGCTCATTTTTTCCACTCTCTAGAAGAAATACTAGGCAAGCACAAAACCTGAGGGTGCTTTTGAAGCACAAGACAAAGTTATATTTTGTGTTTCAAGATTACAGCTTTGCAAGGCTTTCCTTACTCAAGATCAGCATCCTGGACCCATGGATCTCCTCCCCTATGGCAGCTCTAGGTTTGTGCATGTTCATTACAGGGAAATTCCTCAAAGTCTCTTTTCCTGTTGCCCCTGCCTCATTATCCAGCTCCTTTTTCCCACATCCACACAGTGGGCCAGGAGAGCTGCTGGTGGGACCACGCCAAAAATCAGGTCACTGAAACCTCTGGGCAAATGAGAACCTTCTGGAGGTTGTTGGTGCTCTTTTGGAAGAGGAATTGTGTATTTAAGGGGTATTTTCAACCAGGTTTATTTAGCAGATTTTCAAAATCATCCCCACACAAGAAATTGAGTTTGTGATGGACCAGTATCTATCCTTCCCTCTTAGGATGGAGGCAGCTGCTCTCCTTTATTCTTTTACTCCCAGACCAGCCCCTGCAGTCCCAGAGAGGTTGTAAAAATTAATAGTGACAGCAAGAAATGGGGATCTGCCCTGACTATACAATATCTTCCCCCAAAACACCTGTGAGCAATGCCTGTGGTGTTGCTGATGAGGCCAAGCAGAGCCCTCAGGAGAGCAGCCCTTCCATCCCCATCCTGCTGAGAAAGCACCCATTTCCCCCTAAGCACCCAGAGAGAGCCTTGGTTTAGGTCTGGCTTATCCTGCTTTTTTTTTAAGATGGATGGGAGGGAGAAATGGGGAGAAAAATCTTATTTATAGGGTGGTCAGAAGCAAGACCGGGGGAGCACTTATCCACGCAAGAGCATTCTTATGCATCTGAGCCTTTACTTTCCTCTAGCCCTGATTTTGTTTCTTGTCCAGTTTTCAAGGCTGTTTCAAGTCCTAAATCCAACACCTCCTGCAGCCTCCACCTCTTCTCCCTTCATTTTTCACTGTGGTTGGGGGGAAATGGGAAAGCCAGATTTCCAGTGAAGCAGAGGGGACCAGGGATGCAATTATAGCCTTCAATCTAATATTTTACAAAGACTCTTGCTAATGGCCATGTCTGTCCACAGAATGGGGGTCTCTGGTGTTCTCCTAACTCTGTGATCAATTTTGGGACTCTCACTCAAAGACACCGAGGGGCTGGAGCTTGTGCAGGGAAGGGAAGGGAGCTGGGAAGGGGCTGGAGCAGCAGGAGAGGCTGAGGGAGCTGGGGGGGCTCAGCTTGGAGAAAAGGAGGCTCAGGGGGCACCTTCTGGCTCTGCAAGTCCCTGACAGGAGAACAAGGGACAGGTAACAGGGACAGGAGGAGAGGGAATGGCCTCAGGCTGTGCCAGAGCAGGGGCAGGTGGGATATTGGGTGGTCAACCACTGGCACAGGCTGCCCAAGATGGAATCACCATCCCTGGAAGCGTTCAAAAAAATGTGTACATGTGGCACTTGGGAATATGATTTCGTGGTGGCCTTGGCACTCCTGAACCAGTGGTTGGACTCAGTGATCTCACAGGTTTTTTCCAAACTGAATAATTCTATGGGAATCTTGTTTTAACAGGGAATATTTCCTCAGCTGCCACAAACCCCTGTAATGACGCATTTCCAAAGGCCATGATGGAGGATGATGGACCCAGGATTTCCCACAAAGGTTCCCAGATTCTGAATGAAATAAGCACAATTCATTGCAAGTCCTTAGCTAAACAAGCACACAGCTCGGGGCTTAAATTTCCCCACGATCACTGCTATTTTTATGTCCAGCCAGCCAGTGCCATATTTATTTTCCCAGCGTCATCCCCTGCTTGTTTTACAGGAGCAGGACCTGACATACAGGGTGTCAGGCAAATAACTTGCCCAGTGCTTCAAAAAGCCACCGAAAGAGTCAGGAATCACAGCCTGGCACTCTGCAAATAAACACATCTCTCCTCTGGCTGCGTGGCAAACTGCAGGCGTGGGATTTGAGGGGAGCTGGGGAATTGGGAGTGTAAGAAAAGGAGCTGCTTACGGCGCCTGTTCAATGAGTGGATTTGAGTGGGAGTCAGTGAAAGGCTGGTTTATGCTAACTGCATCACACATCCACATTCATCTCTCTTTAAAACACTTGGAGTTGCCTTTACTCACTACCAAGGCAACTCATTCCTGCAGGGAAACAGCGTGAGCTCCCACGGAGTGGTTGTAAACGGCAGGAGGGGCTTGTAGAGAGGCAGTGGCTGAGCCCAGAGCAGCTCAGAAGATACAGAGGAAACTTCTCTGGCATCTGGAAACCTCTCCCCACAGAGCCCTGGGGTCGACCCACTGAAGCCACAGTGCAGGGTCCTCCAGATGTGCTGCTTAGATGCTGAGGGATGCTCAGACACACTCAGATTCAGTGCTGACCGTGCTGGCAGGAGGTTTCCTTCTCACATCAGGCTCCAAACTCCTCTCCCTCAGCTTAGCTGCTCTGAAAGTTCAGGAAGGAGGGGTGGTTTTGAAGGAGCTGGGAGCAGAGAGTGGCTTACACGAGGCATTAATGTCACTGATCTGACTTATGGCCTCTGCAGGTGTCACAGCCTGGACTTGACCCTTGGCATCCCACCCTGGGACAAGGACTGTCCTCATATGTCCTGGGAGGAGTCCTGGGCCTGGCAGCCCATTGTGACATGACAAGGAGGGGCAGCTTTGGCTGTCACCTCTCCCAGCAGGGCTCACAGAGCTCAGGGAGGGAAGGGCTGGAGCTCAGCTGGTGGAGCCTTGGCTTAGTTACGGCATCAATGGTGACCCTGTGGCCTTTTGTGCAAAAGTGTGCTCAGCCCTTGGGCTGGAAGGGTTGGACACCTCTGGTTGATTTATCCAGAGGCACCAACACACACCAGCAAGGTCCCAGCCCGGGGAAGTTTGTGGAAGATGGATAACATGGCATGGATATTAATGGGCAATAAGGGAAGGAGGCACAAAATGTGAGGAAGACACTGTACCTGCCATTTGCCTTTCAAATACAATTGCCCCTTGTCTGGTTGATGGAAGGATTTGAACCTGGAGCTTCCTACGCTGGAAGAACAAATCTCTGGGGGCTGCATGAAGGAGTGAGGACATCACTGCACTGCTGACCCATCTCTGAGAGGTTGGAACCTCGAGCCTCCAGCCAGATTCTCACAATTAACACAAGGACAGCATCTCCATCATCACTGCCTGCACTTGGACAAGCCTAAGAGCAGTGGAGCTTCCCCACACAGCATCTCCCTCCTCAAAAGCTGGGCAAGTTTAAGGTCACTGTTGGCACAGCCCCTTGTTTGTGATCCAAAGGGTGGGTTTTCATCCCACCAACCACATCCAAATGGGTCACCTGGTGCTCCCTCAAGACAAACAGCCTCAGGTAAATGCTACTCATCTTCAAATACAGATGGTAAAAGGATCAGTCAAGCTGAACATTGGGACACCTCTCCTATGAGGAAAGGCTGAGAGGATTGGGATTTTTTCAGGCTGGAGAAGGCTCTAGGGAGAACTTATTGTGGCTTTCAGTGCCTAGAGGGGCTGCAAGAGAACTGGAGAAGAGCATGGAATGACAAGGTAAGAAGGAATGGCTTCCCACTACCAAAGGGCAAGGTTAGATGGGATATTGGGAAGGAATTGCTGGTTGGGAGGGTGGGCAGGCCCTGGCACAAGTTGGGCAGAGAACTTGTGGCTGTCCCTGGATCCCTGGAAGTATCCAAGGCCAGGTGGGACAGGGCTTGGAGCAACCTGGGCTAGTGGAAGGTGTCCCTGCCCATGGCCAGGGGTGTGAATGGATGGTCTTTAATGTCCCTTCCCACTCAAACCGTTCTGTGATTAGTGATTCTCCATTGACTATAAAGGGAAAGAAGGCTGATGCAGCATCTGTATCATCTCACCATAAGACCCTAAAATGTGGTATTGGAGCCATGTCTCATGAAAAAGGATCCCTAATCCACCACATCTCAGGAAGTCCCACTGGAGAAATAATGTAGAACAGAGGTAGGAGGAGAATGATCATTAAAACAAAGATTAAATGAAGCCCCTTCCCCACTGGAATGTGAACTCTCCAACCCAGTGGAGGAGAGGTGGGAATTTCTTGCTCTGCCAGACAGGACAGTACAATGGAAATGCAACCCAGCGTCTGGCTTTGGCCTTTTCTTGACAGGAATTCTCCAGTTATGAAGATCAACTAGAAATTTTTGGGTGCTTCCCTTTCACAGGGCTTATTTCTTGTATTTAAAGGGGATGGAGCTTTGAGAAGCACAAGCCTAATCCTCTGAATGTCCAATCCCTCTGAGGTGTTTGCCACAGTCCACCTAAATATTAAGTCCTCCACATTCCCTCAGAAGTCTCTGCATTCCAGTGCCCACTTCTTTTTTCCCTATGTGCCATCATTTATAAGGCTTGACCTTTTTCAAGGTTTTTCCACTGTGTTTCAAGTGGAGATTTTGAAACAGATTAAGGACAAATGGAGGTTTGGGTGCTCCTCCCACCCCATTTTCTGCCCCCACTGTCTTTCCTGAGACACACAATATTATGTGGGCTTTTTTGATTGTCAGATTACTAATGATAATGAAGCAGACAAGAAGAAAAAGATTCACTTGATTTTTCACTGTTAGTATGATTCATTTCATAAGCCTGCCTCCCTCCTCCTGTTTACTCTGAGCTTTCTCTGATTCAAGGATCTGTTCCTGGGTATTCTTTGAAAACAACTCATCTCTGTTTACTGTCTCTGCAGGAGGTACTATTGCTTCTCACAGCTTAAATTCATGATTTTTTTTTTCATTTTTTTCTCTTTCTTTGTCTTTCTCCATCTCCAACCTTCCTTCTTGGCCCTGGAGAGCACCAGGATATTCAAATTATTTTTGAGGCAAACCTTATTGCTTATCCTTAGTGTGTAAGGATATTAAACCTGTGAAATACAAGGGGGCATCTTCAGAGGGCTCCTCCAGGTGCCTTGTTTTGGTACCTCTGGGATGGAGCCTCACCAGCCAAGGGCAATTCAGTGACTGTCCTCCACTGGAACCCAGGGGAAGAAAAAGGTGCAACCCCAAATTTAACCATCTGCAGTTTGAATCCCCTGAATATGAGATGTGACTTGTTTCCCAGTGACATTAGCAGCTGACTTTAGTGAGACCAGGATGGTCTTCTAGCAGAGAGGGAATGGCCAATTGCCCAATTGGGCACCAGACAGAAGACTTGACAGTGACTTCATACATGACCTTGGACATCAGGAGGAATTTCTTCACAGAAAAGGTGATTAAACATTGGAAGGGGCTGCCCAGGGAGGTTTGGAGTCCCTATCCCTGCAAGTGTCCAAGGAACAACTGGATGTGGCACGCAGTGATCAGCTGGATCACTGATTATATTATATACTTTGGTATTCTTTTGTTTTTTCTCTGCCCTGGTTAGACTCCTCACCTGGCTGTGCAGCTTCCCTGGGCTCATGGCCAAGATCATTAGGATGGACACCAGCCCTCTCTCCTCCTCCTCCTCCATCATTCAGCTGGGCCAGAAGAAGCTCACCCCGATTTCAGTAGGGGTGATGTGAATGCACCACCCATCTGAGGATGCTGGATAAGGTTGATGGTGTTTGCCACTACTTCAGTGCTCTTATTTGGGTCAGCTCCTGTTATCTCTATCTGTCTGTCTATCTATCTATCTATCTATCTATCTGTCTGTCTGTCTGTGTGTCTATCAATCTATTCATCTGTGGATGTATGTATGTATCTATGTATGTATGTATCTATGTATGTATCTATCTATCTATCTATTCATCTATTCATCTTTCTATGCATCTATGTATGTATCTATCTATCTATTCATCTTTATATGTATCTATCTACCTATCTATCTATCTATCTATTTATTATCTATGTATCTGTTTATCCATCCATCCATCCATCCATCCATCCATCCATCCCTATCTAAAGAGACTTCCCACAGTGGTGAAAATGGAGAGGCCACGACTCACTTGGCTCATTTCCAGGTGCCATGGCCATGGTAGAGCCAAGGGCACAGAAAGGGGAAAGCTCAGAGGAGAGACTTGGGGCAAACCCTGCCCCTTTCCCTCTGCTGAGCCAGCGCTGCAGTTTGCATTTCCAGGCAGCAAAGCTGGAAACGTTTCCTTCCCTGGCTGCAGGTGCCAAAGGTGCCTGAGCTGAGACAGAAGCTTTGAGGGCAGCTCTTCATGCAATGCACCATGGCAAACACTGCCAGGGCTGGAGTGGTGCTTTGCCAGGCACTGTTTGTGTGCTCTGCCCTCCTCCACCGCCTGGCAGGAGTGGGACAGGCAGAGCCTTCTCCTCTCAGGCTGTGGGATTTCTCTCTCTCTCTCTCCCTGTCTCTGTGCCTTTGGTGCAATGCAGCATTTTCTGCTCTGGCTGTTTTGCTCACTGGAGCCCTGCAAGAGCTGGAGGAAACTTTGCAAACCTCCCCTCATGCAGCCACCAGCCCCAGCTTTGGTGGGTCCATGATTAGCCAAGCAGAAAGCATGAAGAAGACATTTTACACCCTGGTTCTGCTGGGAAGGGAAGGGAAGGGAAGGGA
>WBMV01006825.1:43647-102208 GCA_013396655.1 Campylorhamphus procurvoides
AAGGGAAGGGAAGGGAAGGGAAGGGAAGGGAAGGGAAGGGAAGGGCTCCATTTCTCTCCTTGCTCCTGTCCCCTCTAATGAGAGGCAGGCAAAGTTCCTCCTTCCCCAGCAGCCTTGGAGCTCGTTTGAAGCAATTGGGAGGCAATTGAATGAAAAGGAATAAATGAGTGGATATTGCAGTTTCTGGATGGCTGAGTCAAACCCACAGGCAGTGATTAGAGGCCCACAGTCCCTTTTATGCCCAGAGTAAGAAAATGACTTAAATTTGTTCCATTTTAGCTCCAAACACGAGGCAAAGTTGTAGTGGGCCGGAATGCCAGTTATGCCACCTTTTAATATTCATCTGGAGGAAAAACAAAACTGAACAGATTTTTTATTTTACTTTAAATAAATTGTCAGCCTATCCAAAGCAAATTTCTCTGGCTTTGATCCTCTCAGATTAGTTGAGATGCAAAGAAATGATGGTGGGGAAAGCAGAGAATACACAAATACAACTTCCCTACTGCTTCTTCCACCTTCATTTGCCCTACAAATAGTTTTCAGGGCAGCTGTTTGGCCACTTGGCCCCTTCTCAGCACCATCTCTGGTGGTTCCTCACCTTTCTCCTCACCTGTTTGCAGTCCCAGCCTGGCTGAGCAAATGCAAAATGTGGATGAGATGAGCAGATCATAAAGGAGCTTATCTAAAGTCTAATTCAGAGCCTCATTTTCCAAGTAACCTTGGGTAAGCCACTACTTTTTTCCTCCTAAAACACAAACCTGCTGGCTGCATTGCCATTAACCATGATAAAATGGACTAGAAGATCCTTGAGGTCCCTTCAAACCCAAACCATTCTAAAAACTGCAGGAAACTGGCCTGGAAAAGGCAGGGATGCACATTTGATGCTTCAGTTGTCCTTCTTCAGCTGAGACAAAAGGAAACTCCACTCCTGCACCTTTAGGGTTGATACCAAAAGGTCTCTCAGACCTCATCAGTTCTGTCTTGTGACCAAAGCAGCTTTTCCCACTGGGATCAGAGTGAGGTGCTGGAGAAGGAATGGAGGAAATCTGGAATATCGTCCCCCACAAACATTGTTTGCAGTTTTGGTGTTCCTAAAGTACCTTCTAAAGCCTGAGATTAGCTCAGTTGGTTAGACCACAGCGCTGCAAACACCAAGGTTTGGGATTTGATCCCCATTATTTAAAACCTGGACTTGAAGATCCTTGTGGGTCCCTTCCAGCTCAGAATACTCCATGAAATGAGAGGGAGGGGGGAGACTTCTCGAAGATCCTTGTGGGTCCCTTCCAGCTCAGAATACTCCATGAAATGAGAAGGGAGGGGGGGGGAGACTTCTTTCATCAGTGTTACTCTCAATATTTTTGGGTTGTTTATTTATTAATATGGAAAATACACAGCAAGATTTAAAATGTATTTGTCAGCTTCCAACTTCTACAGTTGTGTTTTGAGGTGTCCTGGGATGAGGCTTCTGAGTCTGAACCTGGACATCAACCCTCCTCCTTTGTCAGCTGATGGAAATCTGACATTTTATAAGCCTTTCAGGGAAATTACAACTGAAGAGAGGGAGAGGAGAGGAGAGGAGAGGAGAGGAGAGGAGAACTCAGAAAGCCACAGACACTTAGAGCATCAGCTGCTGAAGACAGATCATGTTTTCAATGACTAAAAAAGAGGGGGAAAAAAGAAGCCAAACACCTCCTGGCTGATGAATCTTCTTGCTGCTGTTGGTAACTCTCCTTCTGGTCAGAAGTGCTGCAGTGTTTGTGCTGCTGTTTTGCCAACTGGAACAGGGTGGTCTTTTTATATCTCATGTTTTGCAAAGACACAAATGTGAGTCCAGTTGAGGTGGGGAGGAATCTCCACCCCAAAGATGTGGTGTATGTTCCAGAGATACAGTCAGAGCTCGAGGTGTGGTGTGGGAGGTCGGTTCTCTCAGAGCTTCATTCTCTCCTTTTCCCAAACAACTCAGCTCCAGAGTGAGCACAAAACAATTGTGTTGATCTGTTGCTCTCATAAAACATGCTGAGGTTTTGTTAAATAAAAATAATAATAAAAAATAATTAAAAAATAAATAATTAAATAATTTTAAAAAAACCACAAAAAACAGATACTTGGAAATGACATATTCCTCAGTTTTTAAGGAAACTTGAGCTTTGTTTTTGTTGAAAATTATTTCTGTTAAAAAATGTGCCCTTTCAGAGAAACTTCTTCATTTTCTTTTTTCTCCTTTCTACTTTTTTTTTAATTTTTTCTTTTCTTTTTTCCTTTTTCCTTTTATCCATTCTTTTTCTTCCTTCTTTTTTCTTATCCCCATTTTTCTTTTTTCATTTTTTCCCTTGACTTATTCCTTTTTAATTTTGTTTGTTTGTTTGTTTTGGGTTTTGGGGAGTTTGGGCTTGTTTCTTGGTTTTTTGTTTATTTCTTTTATACAATAGTGACAGCAACAGAAACCAAGCACACAAATCCAAGAACCTCCCCTGGAAAAAGCTCTGAGACTCCTGACTGAGCACCCAAGTGAGGAGATCAGAATTCCCAAAGCACCTGCAGGAGCCCCAATCTTTATCAGGAGAATTCCATCCATCAGGGACTATTCCTGGCTTTGTACAAAACTCCCTGTTATCTCAGGGTTTGCTCCTGTCCTTGGGATGTGAGATGCTGTGGTTTGGTTTGGGGTGGCCAGTGTAGGGGCTCCATCACACTGAGATAACCAAAGTTCTTCAAAAAGCAACTCCTATTACAGAATCATGGAATCCTTCAGCTTGGAAAAGACCTTTAATATCAACAGGTGCCACCATAAATCCATCACTGCCCAGGCCACCGCTAAACCTTGTCCCCAAATGCCACATCTACACAGCTTTTCAATCCCCCCAGGGACGGTGCCCGCCCTGGACAGCCTGTGCCACTCCTACACCGTGGCCCAGAGGAGAAGAACAGCGTCCCTGTGCTGCAGAAACACCAGCCCTGCCAACTGCAGCGTGTTGGGAGCCACTTTCCCACCTCCTCCCTCCTCACCAACACTTTGGAGCTCAGCCACAGCCCTTGGAAGGGAGCCCAGATATTTCTGTTCCCGGACCTCGGCTCATGGCAGCCAGTGTTTGGCTTGGAAAACAACTGCTGATCAAACAGAAATCCCCTGCCGAGCAAACAAAAAGAGTCTTTTCTCCCCTGTTTTTGCCCATCCAGTTCTGTGCCTGGGCTGGAACGAGGCTGTTTTGCCAGACAAGCTCTCCTTGGCAACGTCCAGCAGTGTAGGCACTGCTTTGGCTCACACCTGGGCTGATGTTCCAGGGGATGCTCTCAGAGCCTGGAGAAGCTGGGAGATGGTTTTGGATGAGGGAAAAGGCTTTTCTCAAGTAGTTAAACTAACACTCAGTAAAGCTGATAGGTAAAATTGCAAATAATGTTCAGTTCTTCCCATCAGCCCTGCAGGGTTTGGTTTCGGTCCATGTGACAGTCCACAAACAGCATCTTACACAGCCCTCCAAAACACCCTCAGCTCCCCCAAGATAAAATGGTGATGTGACAACTCTGCAGCTGCCATTCCACCGCTGAAATAGCTGTGATTTGGCCTCCAAGAAGCCACAACCACTCTTTCCATGCCAAGCCAATGCTTTGTTTTCCCCAGCTGGAGGCTGTGCCTTCACACAGGTTTTTATTTGCATTGCACGTGGCCCTACTGCCCTTGGCTATGATGGAACTCTGCAGTGCTGGGTGCTGCACGTGGTGCTGTTCATGCCCCAAACATATATAAAGGAAATAAAGCAGACAAACTTGGGTTTGGGAACAAAAATAATGTGCTGTTTTGAAGACAGGCTGTTTTGGAGGATGGCAGTTCTTGGCCAGGAGCGCATCCACATTGTACTTGTCAAAATGGTCTATCACAGTTCAGAGAATCACAGAATATCCTGGGCTGGAAGGGATCCACAAAGATCATTGAGCCAACCCTGGCCCTGCACAGACACCCCAACAATCCCACCCTGTCCCTGTCCCGTTGTCCAAACCCTCTGGAGCTCTGGCAGGTTTGGGAAGTGCCCATTCCATGGGCAGCCTGGTCAGTGCCCACCACCCTCTGGGGGAAGGACCTTCCCCTGAGATCCAACCTGACCTTCCCTGGCACAACTCCAGCCATTCCCTGGATCCTGTCCCTGTCACAGGGAGCAGGGATTGGAGCTGCCCCTCCTGAGGAACCTGCAGAGCCCAAGGAGGCTCCCCTCAGTCTCCTCCAGGCTGAGCAAACCAATTTATTGCGTTACATGTCGCAACAACATCCTCCCTGTTTCATCCCCAAACTGTCCCCAAGTGGAGATAAAAACTGCCAAAACTCACTTCCCAATTCGGTTTCCAGCTGACATCATTCCCAAGTCCCTGGAGTTTCCCCTTTGTGCCTGCAGAGCATCACACTGCATGGACCATGTTCATCACACTACAAGGACCAGGTTCCTCCCACCACATTTCTTCGTGCTTGACCATGGATTAAGTTTGTGCTACCACATTTCCAGGGAAAACTATTAACACAGGAGTGCATCAGACTATCCTGGAAGAGACTCACGAGATTTTCCAGACAGGCTTTGAAAAGGAAACTCAACGGGCTGGGTGCTGAGCTCAGCTGAGAATCTGGGTCAGGCACTTCTAAAAATCTGAAGCCTTTGGAAATCTTGTACCATCACTTAAAGTGTGACAGGGACCCTCGGCATAGGGAGACTGTTCATGACCATAAGGGAAGATGCAGACTTAAAAGGAAGTCTGGAAAAAATGGAGCAATTCTCTTTAGGCACCAGAGAGTGGTACATTGGAGAGGTGTTTCTTGTTTTCCAGTCCTTCTCTCCCAAAGTTAGTATTTTCATTGTACTGAAAGCTTCTAGGAATGCAAAGACAGAAAATTCTTCATCAATTAGAAGTGAAATGGCATTCCATGTAAAAAAAAAATAAAAAAAAAGGTTTTTCTACTGTCTTTATTAAACTTAGTTCTTATGACAAGAACTTGGGATCCTGTTCTTGAATGACAGCAAAGATGCCGGATGATTTCAGCGATGCAATGTGTCCTCTTTCTCCTCTGTCATTTCGCCTTGTCTCTGCTCAAGATGCTGAAAGCACATTCAATTTACCCTGGACAAGTGACCATCTGACCTGGACAGCAATCCCTGTCAATGGAAATATCCTTCAGTCAGTCATTGGGCTAGTCTGGCTTGACTTGTGAGTCAGTGACCTGGAGGTGAAAGCCTCTGGTGTTCCCTTACTAATCATGGTCAAGCAAAAGGAGCTTGTAGGACGTGGTTGGAGGAAAAATAGTGGATAGCAAAGCACATGCACAAGTATTTTGAGCCCTAGACTTCCAGGAGGCACTGAATGCATCTGGGATAGCTCCAAAGATAATGTGTTTGTGGGGAAATAAGGGAAATGAGAGCTTTATCCTGGCATCTTTCTTGGCAGGCACCACAGAGCACCCTCCCCAAGGGGTGGGTAAATACTCTGGCCACCAGAAATGTTTGAAATTAGTTTGGTCTCAGAAGGTACACAAACAATTTTGCACTGGCCCTGAAATTGGAAAGCACAACCCCCCCACACCTCTGTGGAGACCTATCTGAGTCCAGCCTGGTCCTGTATAAAACCACAGGATTAGCTTAGGACAACAGAGGGGAAGATGAAAAGTTCCAACCTGGTCTTCCTTATCCAAAGGTCCTCATGAAAACAGGAAAATGAACCTGGTTGCAACAGGTCTGTCCACAGACCCTTGGCCTGATCCACTGGCCAGCTGCTGATACCTAGAGGGAAACTCTGCAGAACTGTGCAATTAGCAAAGGATTCATTCCAAACTTATCTGTTCTCCTTTCCATCACAGCTGCACCTTTCTGATGTGATGGCATTCTCGGTGGGTAGGTAGAATCATGTTTAAATGTTTAAATATCCTATTCTTACCCTGATTCAAGCCAGTCTAGAAAATCAGGAGGAAACTGATGGCGATGGTTTAAAAATTGGGTGTCCTTCCAGGAAGAAGTGAAAATTACTTAAATTGAGGGAGTGTCTGGGGCTGGACCCATTATTTAGAAAGCTCAATCATCTCTAGACACTGCTTTTGGACTAAGGGAACCCACAGCAGGTTCAAAGGGTTATCCAGAGAGAAGCTTCTCTTAAGTGCTTGAGTTTGACTCTGAGTTCACAGGAGAATCTTTCTTATCCTCACTTCTCCTTGGATGGAAAATGGAAACAGGTGTTCTTTGCTGCATTTAATTCCAGAACCAGAGAGTTCCAAAGCAGCATTAAAGTCAGGTACAATGGGAGGGAAAAAAAGGAGGAAAAATCCCCAAATCAGCTTGATGATGAGTTTTGGGGCAAGTCTTGCTCTCTTCAAATCCATACCCCCAGCTCCAGTGATCTGGCTGTGGAAACAGCTCGATCTCAAGAGCCACCAAAAAACAGGATACAACAGAGGAACATCTTGAACATGTAATTTTCCTTCCCAAAACCCATGAAAATTCAGACAACTTGTCTCAAACTGGAAGCTGTGCCCGTGCACACACCTCAGTGATGGAGAACACCTTCCTACAGCTTTGCCTATGAAGTCTCCTCTCTTTGGGTGAGTCCCAGGGGCTGGTGCAGCATCACCCCCTTCCTTCCTGAGTATTCCATCACCTAAATGACCCAAAGCAGGGAAAAAGCTGCCGCTCACCCACTTTGAGTTTCAGGACAAAGGAAAGTGCAAGCCCAGGACGATGCCGCCTCTCCTCAGACGACTATTGAAGTGCCTCGCCAGCGATTTTTACAGCAGTTTAAAACCCCATCAAGGCGTCATCAAACCGCCTTTTACTTCCAAACCCAAATGGCTATGGAATGGAGCCCAGAGTGAAATGCTAAATTGGATCCTATCAAATCAGCATCGGATCACACGGGCTAAGCGGGAATGAATGGCTCCTAACGATGGACTTCATTATTGTGAAGTAATGGCAAAGGACACACAGGCATTGAGGTCTCCAACAGAGCCACCAGCCACCACCCATCAGCCACCCCCTCCTCGCTCTGTCACCTGCTGGTTTTTTTCCTATTAGGGCGAAGCTTTCCTTGTGGGGAGTGTATTTTTTTTTAAATTATTATTCCCTTTTAACCGGCAGAGAGTTGCAGGGCTCATTCAGGATAAATTATTCAGTCTAAACGGAGACGTAATAAATCTTAGATGGCAAACAATAGATGGTTCTCCCTTTAGACACACAGAGCCTACAAAACTAATCTGCTAAGCAATGGGATGTCCCGCTGCAGCTGCTGATGGCAAAATTTATGGGGGTAGCATTTGTTTCCTCATGTGCATCTATATTTAGGTTGCCACAGGGCCTCCCCTTCCCACAGCAACCCCAGACAAGCCATCGTTGCACCAGTCTGGGCTGGTCACCATGGGAGAGATGGAGAAACAGCTCCCCAGCTCTCAGTTTGGGAAAGACTCGGTCGTGCAAACCTCCAGCTATTTTGCTTGTTGAATGAGGACACTTACAAGTGGAAGAAAGGATAGAGCATCTTGTGTAAGTGAATTAGGATTAGCAGCCCCATGTGTTGTTTTTGCTGGGATTTAAACCTCTTGCATAGCGGGACTTGTGCTCCTCTTTTTGGAAAGCAAGGGCTTGGCGTGAGATCTGTACTGTTTAAAGCAATTTTATGCACCCTGAACCCAGAGGGCCCAGGTGGAGGAAGGTGAAGCCTCAAACGCACCTATGGCACTCAGATCTCTGCTCCATCACCCAAGCCAGCTCCTCCTTTCTCCTCTGCCAGAATCCAAAGCACAGGCTGAGTCTGTAGCATCTGGAGGCTGCTGCTGCTGCTCCTTCAGGAGAACCAGCCCCAAAACACAGAAAATCCCCTGCACAGATTCAGTGCCAGAAACCAGCAGAATTAACGCCGTGGCTCACACCAGCTCCGGCCACCGCATGGGAGTAGCTGTCGGTGGCTGCTGGGTGAGCCACATTTCCCCTGGCTGAGCGAGGAGTTGGCCTCCTGTGTTTAAATCTCTCCTCACATCGCACACCCACCCCTTCCTGCCATCTGCCAGGCGCGCCGTGCCCCGGGCCAAGTCTGGTGCCGGCTGCTTCTCCCCTCCCCAGCCCAGATATGCCCAAGTGCTTCTGCACGCTCCAACTGCTCCTCTCATCCCTGGAAGAAGCCAAGTTGGGAGCGCTGCTGCTGCCATTTCCCCTACCCCCACATCAGCTGCGGCAGGAGCGAGCAACTGCTTTGGCTTCTCTCTGCCTCTCAGGGCCATCTGGACAATCTCAGACCTCGCTCTAAGGGGGATGGAGGAGGGCCAACAGCACCTTCGTGTTGTCAACCGGGAAGAAAGTTATAGTCTGGAAGCAGGAGGTTTATGTACATACATGAAATACTCATGGCTCCCTCGCGCTCCTTTATGTCTGCCGAGTCCTCTGGGAATGGCATGGACTCCTAATGGATGCTGCATTAGCTAATCCAGTGATTCAATTACTCCTAAATACTCTCTGGTGGCAGGGGCTACTCTTCCTGCTCACTTACTGGAAATAGTTGCTCTTCCAGGGGGAGGGGAGAGGACCTTCCATTATAAGAAGCATCCCCCTGTCTTTGCTTTGCTTTGTCCTTCCACAGGTAGTGCTGAGTCTCCAAGGGCACAGGTGGAGGCAGACAGACCCCATATCCAGTAGCTCCCTCCCCCATGGGACAGAAACAAACCCCTTCTGGCTCCAAACAACACAAGAGCCCTGTGAGGAAGGTGGGTCATACCAGCTCAGCACAGCCATGCCCCAGTAGCCACCAGCTGCTGGGAGCTGGCCTGTATCCACCTAGGGCAGGGTGAAGCCAGAGGGGCTGAGTCCTCCTGACACCCAGCTCTGTAGCCTTGTCAGTCCAGGACCAGTATCCAGGTGATGCCAGGGGTTTTCCCATCCTTTTCATGGTCGTCTGTCTTCTGCACAACACGGGGTTTGGGTTTGGACCCTTCATGAACAAGAAAGGCATGGAGGGGCTGGAGTGTGTCCAAGGAAAGGGAATAGAACTGGGAAGGGTCTGGAGCAGCAGAAGCAGCTGAGGGAGCTGGGAGGGCTCAGCCTGGAGAAAAGGAGGCTCAGGGGGCACCTTCTGGCTCTCTGGGACAGGAGGGCAAGCCAGGGAGGGTTGGTCTCTTCTCCCAGGGAACAGGGACAGCACAAGAGGAAACTGCCTCCAATTGCACGGGGATGGGTTTGGATTGGACATGGTGGACAATTCCCTCCTGGAAAGGGTGGTCAGGCACTGGAACAGGCTGGAGGGCCCATCCCTGGTGGGGGTTCAAAGCCCTGTGGATGTGGCACTTGGGGACATGGGCAGTGGTGGCCTTGGCAGTGCTGGGGAATGGTTGGACTCCATGAGTTTAAAGGGATTTTCCAACCTAACCATTCCTATGGTTCTATGATCACTAAAGGGGATGGCAAAAGCACGAATGCCAGGCTGAACATACTCCTATCCAAGCAATCACTATAAATTCTACTGCCCAAATTGATCCTGCGGGTTATTTGGGACATTTCTTCATTGCCTACCCTGACTCTGCCTTTGGATGGATACACTTGAGCGGTGCATTTCAGCCATTGCCTTGGGTGCATCCACAGGTACCACTTGTCATCATCCAGCAAATCCAGGCTAGCTTAGATAGTGCTTTGCTGTATGGACAGAGTTTCATAAACCCAAGATCAACATTAGTCTTAGTTCTCGAAAGCACAGATGAGATAAAAGGCAAATTCATCCCGCTCAGAGGAATAAGAAGCTCATGGCAGAGCAGAGTAGGTTTGATCCTGTAATGAAGGAAGGCTGCAATCTGGTGGAAACACGCATGGCAAACAGTGCTCCCCTCTGAAAAGGGATCAGCCAGACCACAGGAGGGGCTCCCTTCAGTCTCTGGTGGGCTTGACATAATAAAACACTCATTTCTTAGAAATAGACAGAAAAACAAGGAAGGATTTGCACAGAATGGGAGTGCCAGGTACACTCTTTTTGATTTATCAGGGATGAGCCTTCAAAGAAGATCCACTTATGGCTTAACTTTTACATTAGGATTTCTGTGTTCACTTTTGACCAGGGAAGAGCTAAAGTGTACACAAAAGACATTGTCTGCATGGCCTTAAAATGGAAAGATAAAATCAGACAAGCTTCTACCAGAAACCTCAGGTGGCCAGGAAACACAAGACAGGCATTCATACATTGATTCATGCCTTAAAGAGCAGAAGAGATCAAAAGGACGTATAAAATAATATATGTAAAATTAAAGGGCATTAAAAATAAAAATATATTAAAAAGTATATGTCATACATATATATGTCCTTCGTGTGAGGACAACACCCAAGCTCATTTTGGAGGGGAGTTTGTGTTCCCAGTTTAGTGTTTGCATGGAGCCATCCTGTTTTGTGGGAGAACACAGGTTAGGTGTGTGGATTTGATGTTGGCAGGACAAGAGGAAAAGGCCTCAAGTCATGCCAAGGGAGGTTTGGATTAGCCATTAGGAAAAAATTCTTCTCTGGAAGGGTGGTTGAACTCTGGGAATCGCCCACCCCTGCAAGTGTTCAAAAGACATTTGGATGTGGCACTTGGGGATGTGGTTTAGTGGTGGATGTGGCAGTGCTGGGTTAACAGCAGGACTTGATGATCTTAGAGGTCTTTTCCAGCTTTAATGATTCTGTGATCTCTGCTGGGTCATCTGGTCTCATGGCCAAAGACTTCAGTCTGGTTCACTGAGATAGATCGATCCCATGGTCCTGCTAGGACCTTCCTGGACAAGGTGGGATTTCCATGGCCCTTGCCAAAGTGTCCACACTGATTTGTTCAAGAGCTGGGTGCTCTTTAAGGACAGCAAACAAGGCACTCTGCTGTAAAAAGTCATCATTTGGTATCAACAAAACCACTACTCCTTCCCCATTATCTTTAGGGTAAGCCCTTAAGCTGAATCCTTCTTAGGTGGGACACATTACACATGGAGGAGAAAGAGGCATGGAGAGAAAATCTGCCACACAGGACACACCGAAGGGAAAGAATCCAACACAGCCTGAAATTCAGATATAATACTAAAATTTCTTTGCACTGCAGAACTGTTTTAGAGAGAGGAAATTACGAATGAGGAAGGATTGGGATTGGAGTCGCCTTGGAAGGTGAAACAAAGCATGAAATAACTTTTTTCCTCCAACCTGAGAGGTGCAGAAGTCGTGCTGTTCATTGCCTTGGTGTGTCTGGAGACAACCACTCAGCCCCAAGGACAAGCAGCCAGGGGATGGACATTCCAGACTCTGTTTGAGGTATCTACCCCTGAGGGGAGGATGGTTGTTAATTTAGGGCTGTACCATGTTCAAAGGAAGAATGATTCTGACTTTTTGCGATCCAAGGCTGTCAGACCATCATCTTCCTCTGTCAATGTAAAGGGGTGGGAGGGCTGTCTGAGCAACCCCCCTATTGTTGCATATACCCCAGACATGAAGTTTATGCCCCTCTTCTCACTATGGGAAACCTGTTTGTGGTGGTCCTACACATGATCTCAGCTCCCCCTCACTATGGGGAAGCCTACTGTGTCAAGCAACTGGTACCTGGAAATTATAATATGGGAATGACCTTCATTTATGATGATTCTGGACCAACAAAATTCACTTTCCCCACTTCACAGCCATAAAGTCCTTCTCAACCACCCAGAGCAAACCTCAGGTACTTAGGAAGAGCCACAGGATCTTGCAGGACCACAGGCACACCCCATCCCTACTTGTCCACCCCACTGCTGGCAATGATGGAGTTCATTTAGCTCCCATCTCCATGCTGAGCAGGCAGATTGCCAGGGGCTTGGAGTCTGGTGAATGAGCAGGCACATCTTGGCTGGATGGGAGCAGATTGTTATCTCAGATCAGCTCCTCGTGCCCTTAGCTGGGAGGATTCAGTGCCCTGCATGTCACTGTCACAGCCAGGGCTGCAAGGGACTGGGGTCTGGAAAGAGGGAATGGGCTTGGATCTGAACCAAGCCTTGCACTGCCATTTCTGCCCTCGGTGTAACCTGCTCTTGGGTGGGTGTTCCATGTTCCTCCCCTGGTGACCAGCCCACGAGCATGCTGTGGCTCCAGTTGTGTCTCAAAGGCTGAAAGTTCCCCAAATCCGTGCTCAGTTCTTCCCTTTGTGCTGATCCTGATGCAAGGAGCAGCGGGTTTGTTAGGATTGCTTATTTATTTACCTGAGATCCCAATGGCACACAGGAAAAAAAATCCTCATCATCACCATCATCCTGATGTGCTGTAGCAGCAACAGTATACTGGGAGCTGCAGCTTGAGCTGGGGCACAACCAGTTTAGTTGAGTTACAGGGCACTGACAGACAATTGAAACCTTGAAGGGTCCAGGTCAGGGGAAGGTGGGTATGCCAACCATCCCCTCTCCAGTCAGTGCCCTCTCCCAAAAGGCCATGGCTGCTTGTCATTGTGCAACTGAGCACCTCTGTCCACCCAAGGGACATCTTCCCAACACAATGGACAAGATCCATGATGGAACTGCCTTCTCCTGTATAGAACCTGGGGCAGAACCATTAGCTGAGCTTCAGCCAGCAGAGCCACCTCATCAAATCCCCCTCTAAAACCTGCCAGATTAGAAAATACAACCGTCAGCAAACCTGTGAGCCGCAAGGGTCAATTCTGGAACGTGATCCATTCAGGGGAAAAAAAACCCCCATCAAATCCACGGCTCGCTCTGTGCCGTTCCCTCGAGCTGGAGCTCAGACACAGAATTATGGACCTGTTATTGGGGCTAAAGGAAAAATCCATCAGAAGTCGTGGGCACTGGAGCACTTTCAGCTCAGTCCAGCAAAAGCCAGGGGGAACTCCATCTGCTCCAGCCCTGTCGCAGTGCCACGCTTGCATTTTATTCGTGCATCCTCGCTGCAGTTATGAGGATCTACATGGGAACCTTCTCTCCATGCCCCGTTTGCTCTCAGCGTGCGGCGAATTCAAAGCTGCTCTTGCAGCCTCGCAGGGTGTTGGAGCAGAATTGGCCGCAGTGTCACGGAATCAGCTGGAAAGTTTGCAGGCTCATTTTTCTCAGCTGATGAAAAGCCTGACGAGCGTTTTTATTAAATCCACTGAGGGGGAAACCCCGGGATCGGTGGCAGAAGGGGACAAGGCGTTGTTATGGAGAAAAATCCTCTCTTAAACCGCACAGAAATCTTAGAGAGAGGCTCAGCGGAGGCAAAATGGATTATGAAAAATTATCAACAGCTTCGAAAAACAGAATGGCCACAGCACTGTAGCAAAGCAGCTCTGAAAAACACACAATAAAACCCCACTAGGAGATGGAATCCAAACTGTGGAACGATGCGACTTTATCACAGCCCATATAGCAATCGGCAAACAAGCCTTCCCATAGCTCAGGCTGCAGAGCTTTTGGGGGAGGAAGGCTGGGAGCTTCATCTCTGCCCAGCTGTGAGCAGCCACAGTGCCTGGCACAGGAACAGCTGTGGTGGGAGCTTCCCAGGGCAGGACGTGTCTCACATCACAGTGGATACTTGGTAGGTGCTGAAATAATGTAAAGAGAAACTGCAATATGGGGCCAAGTCCTCCTGCAGGCACAGAGATGCTGCTTGTCCCCTAAACCCAGAGCAGATCCCACAGGGTTGGTATCCAGCTGCCAGCCATCAAGCAGGTGCTTGTGAGAAACATCTCTGTGATGTACAACCTTGAAGCCCTGCCCTGTACCTTGAATCCTTGCTCTGGATCCACTCCAGTCCATATCCTTTGCTTACTGATCCAGCTTTCCTTTGCCCCTCAGTATGGGTCCTTGGCCAGGGATTCAGTTGTGCCTGCTGCTTTCCCAGGCCTTTTCCCTGCTGTGATACCTGCTGCCAACTTCTGCCCCTTCCCTGCTCCTTGATTTTGCTCTCTCCATTGTTTTTTTACTTTCCATCCAACTCTAACCACTTCCCTGCTCACCCTTTGAGTAGCAACACTCACAGTTTGGGCGCCTCCAACACTGTCTCCTGTTTGGAGGAGAGCTGGCTTGGCTTCCAGTTATAGAATCATGGAATGACTTGGGTTGGAAAGGATCCTAAAGACCATCCAGTTCCAAACCCTGCCATGAGCCGGTACACCTTCCACTATGCCAGGTTGCTCCAAGCCCCATCCAACCTGGCCTTGGACACTTCCAGGGAAGGGGCATCCAGCTTCTCTGGCAACCTGTTCCACAATAACATAGAGAAAATCCAGATGTCTCATTTCCATGGCAGGATTTGCATTTGCAGCCTTACTTGTGTGTGGAATGCAGGACTGGAGAGCAGTCTGGCAGAGGAATGGGGCTTTCACCATCAAAGAAACCAAAGGCAAGTTGGCCAAGTGACTCTCCCATGGGGAGTCTCTGTGAAGGGAGCCTTCACCAGCAGGGAGGGTTTCTGTGGCAGGTGCTCAGTGGAGTTGATTAGAGAGAAATAATCTCTCCCTCTCAGACCACCCCTGGCCCTCCCTCTCGATTCAGGTGGAGAAAGGGTCTGAAGAGAGAAATCTCTCTCCTTTTCAAGTGCTTCCTCCTCCATGGTACAAAGCGTTGTTCCCACCCTTGAGTGGCCTGTGCAAAGTGGGAACATGCAGCACATCAACCTCTCCCTGGGAAGGAGACTCCCAAGGCACAAGTAATACTATTTTCTGCAAGTGAACTTTAAAGAGGAGGAAGCCTTTGTTTCTGAGATCCTTTTAGGTGCTGATCAATAACGAGGCTTCAAACCCCCACAAACACGCCTTTCCCTGCAGTCAAACCAAGCCTGGAGGCTGCCTTTGCTCCCTCTGATGATGGGCAGCCTTTCTTCCACCCCTGCCGGAGGGTCTGGCACCAGAGAAGAACCCGGGGTCTGAACATTCCGTATTCCAGCCAGCAAACAGCTCCAGGTCCACAGAGCCAATTAGTAGGAAGGACCGGCTGCTGTGGGAGCAGTGACCCACCGACTTCCTAGGGTGGGCGAGCAGAGAGGGTGACACCAGTGACATCTCAGTGACACAGGGCAACCCATCTCACTCCCAGCTGCGTGTCCACCTCATCCATAATGCAGCTGGGCTGCTCACTGCTTTTCCCTGTTGCTTTCGATACCGGATGAGCAGGAAGAACACTGATCATTAGCAACAACAGACAGAGGGATCCCAAGGGCAAACTTTATGTTGTATTCATAAAACCAACTCTCCTCTCAGGCAGTCTGTCTCCCTGTGGCAGGTCTGCTGCTCAGAGCAGCTTTAAAAATACAGTTTGTACCTCAGCAGTGCCAAAAATCAAGGCCACCTGATGGCAGGCACAACGTGGCTAAGTAGATCATCTCTGCCCTGTAGAGCTTAAAATTCAAATAGTCAAGACGAGGTGTAAAGGAAACGAGGGACTTAGGGAGGTGAGCTGACTTGCCAAAATCATCTTGGAAATTAGTTCAGGGCTGAGAATGCCACTGTGCTCTCCAGCCAGAGGCAGGATTGCTACAGCACAGGGGGGCTGCCCCATTAGTCATACACGGAAATATTCCAAGTGCCGGAGTGCTTATCACTTTTGTTGGAGATTGTCCTGCACCCTGACCATCAGAGACTGATATCTCTGCTATTGAGCTTGAGGTACTATTCTCCCCAGTCATAATCCTGTTTCCTGCCCTACATGGTGTTCTCTCCTCTGGTTTTGACACACTCCAGAGATCTTTAGTGGTTTAGGATGTGCTCCAGTGGAACTACACACCTGTTTTCTCAATCCTCTCTTTCCTGAATGTTTCTGGTTTGTCAAAGCAATACTGTGCCAGACTGCCAGTACTGTAGTCCTTTGGGGGTAGCTACACCAGGGAAAACTGCTTTTATTTGAAGATCACTGCAGAGAATTGTGCTTTCCACCCAGAACCTGTGCCACCACTGTCCCATTACTGACCTGCAGTGCAGACACCTCAAAGGTACATGACAGGATGGCACCAACACGTCACACGTTTAGCTTCAGCCTTGGCAAAGTTGGGTCAGTTTAAACCTCTTCTCATATATATAAATAAGGTGGGATCAGCAGTGCCTCTCTTTGGGGTACAGATGAACACTCAGTCTGGATTTAGAGGGGTTAAACCAAAACCTCTGACCTCGTCTGGGGCGTATAAACAGAAATCATAGCCCCTGGTACCAGTCTAACACCATGAACGGTTGTGGCCAAAATTCTGTGTCATCAAAAGAAGTTCATAAGTGAAACAACCCTCCATGTCCTGTAATGAGAAGACTATTCCTTTGGCCAGCAAGGGGAGAGGCTTTTGAGCAGCATTATCCATCTGCAGAGAAAGAAATTAATGCAGGCAGGACTCCTTGGAGCAACCTGGTCAAGTGGAAACTGTCTCTGTCCAAGGCAGAGGGTTGGAATGGGATGATCTTTAAGGTTCCTTCCAACCCAACCCATACTGTGACTTCTACAATTTTTATTTCTTTTCAATTTGGTTTTGTACAGAGGTTGTTTGGAATCGTGTGTGTTCTGCTGAGCTGGAAAAAAATCAAATCTCATAAGGATCTTCACTTGTGCTGGTGCCATGTAATGCTTTTTATTACTGATTTGGACATGGGAGATCACTGAATTTTCTGGAGGTAATGAGATAAGGGTGGTGGTTGGGATTCAGGAGGACATAACCATTTTGCAGGCTGATCTTAATAGAGAAGATGAATAGGCACAGAAGCAGAATATGAAATGTAATGTGGCTAAGAGTGAAATGATTCACAGGGGTAGGAGCAGTCTCTGAGCTAAGTGCATTTTAGACGATGCTGAATTAGTAACACAAAGAAGGAAGATCCAGACTTAACCCACAGAATCAACATTGTACAGTGATGTCATATAATATCTCGGGGTCAGGCCTCCCCAGGAGGTCAACAGGAGAAGCAGGTGAGGGCAGCAGCAGGCTCAGCTAATGACCACTGAGGTCATTAGGAGGAGACTCATTTGCTCCCCTTTCTCCTGGTGCCAAGCATCACTCTCAGCTGCTCCTTAAAGCTGTCAGGCATCTCAGGCTTCTCCACCCTGCTTTCTGATCTTTATGACTTTGCCAAAGTTTAATTGGCCCAGCTGATGCTTCCCAAGCTGGGTGTCTGCTGCAGGCTGGTTGGGGAGTTGTTTGTGTTGCTATTTGCCAGAGGAGGTGGAAGCAGGGAGGAGGGGGAGAAGCTCGGGTTTCAATGAGGACTGAGTGCAACTCATTCCAAGTCAAAATGCGTCGAGCAAAGCATTAAAAAGGAGAGTTCCAGTTTTCTAGGGCGAGCAGCGCTGCCTCTTCCTTGCTTTGGAATAGGGATTTGACATGAGAAAAGAGAGATGGAGTCATTCTGATGTCTGGGGAATGGCTGTTCCCATTCCCTGAGTTTTGTGTATTTGCTAAGTCAAAAAACCTCCAAAAACCCCTCAGCTTTCCAACTACTCAAGAAAGGGTTGTTAGCACGTGGGGTGTGTGCACTGACCATGCTCCTTCCCCTCATCCACCCAGGAAAGCAGCTGGATAAATCAGGGACAAGGGAAGATTTGTTAGCAATGCACAATGAGAGCAGCCTGGGAAGCTTTCCTTGCAACTGTCCCCTCTTTTTTAGGACAAGAACCTGGAGTGAGGAAACTTTTCTCCATGAATTTATGAAGGCTGCTTTTTGCCTTCCAGAAAATGGAATAGAATGGTATGGGGTAGAACAGAATAAAATAGGACAGACTATTTCAGGTAGAAGGGACCTCCAAGGATCAGCCAGTCCAACGGCCTGGCCACTTCTGGGCTGACCAGAAGTTAAAGCATATTATTAAAGGCATTGCCCTCTAAAGCACTGACAGGCCTGGGGCATCCACCACCTCCCCAGGAATTCTGCTCCAGTGTTTAATCACCCTCTTGGTGAAGAAATACTTCTTAATGTCCAGTGTAAACCTTCCCTGGATTTGTGCCATTCCCAGATGTTCTGTCAGTGGGAGATCAGCACCTCCCTCTCTGCTTTCCTTCCTCACAAAACCATTCAGAGTCCCCCTGTCTCCATTTTTTCCAAACCAGACAAACCCAAAGTGCCCACTCATTCCAGCCCTGTCACCAGCGAGAGTAAAGAACAAAAAGGAATGAGGTAGAAGATCTTGACACAAGCAGATGTTGGTTGAGAGTACCTGGATTGATAAGATGGATATTGACAACAACTCAAACCATGGCAAGGCATCATTCTGGGGTGGGCTTGGACCAAAAGCTCACCAAGAATCCTGCTGGTGGTGCCTGAGTTAGTTTTTCAGCACTGACATAGCCTGGTTGCTCCCATCTCACACTTGCTCTGCTGCTCCACAGAGAGCACACCAGCACAGTCAGCACAGGGAAAGGGGCTCTGCTGGGTGGATCTGAGAGGTGAGTCCTTGGGACAACCAACAGAGTGTGCAGGAAGGAGGAATTCGTGGAAATGCAGCCTTTTGCCTTTAAAAAAAGACAGAAAAAATTAAGAAAATACATTAAAAAAAAGAGAGAGAAAATAAAAAAAGAGAAAATTAAAAAAAAAACAAAATAAAAGAGATGAAATTGAAAAAACAATAAAGAGGCAATTATTTATAACCTCAAGACAAAAGAACACTGGGGTTTTAAAATCAAAGCTGTGAAATGCCAAAATTGCCAGTATACACACTTGAATTCAACCCCCTCCCATATAGATCCATTCTATTGTAATCTTAATTACATGATCTCACTGGTTTTGTCTGCAGAACTTGACTCACAAGATAAAACTTCCTCACTGAGTGACCCCATCCCTTATTTTCCACCCAAAATACGAGCCCTGCACAAAAGGCAGGATGAGAGATTTCAGATCCTTTCCTCTGCTGGTGCCCCGTGCCAGGAGTTTCACCAGTGTGAGTGATTTACTTTGAAACTACTCCCCTGAGATGAAGCTGTAGTAGAACCTCGGAGTAAATGCGAGGAGCTGAGATACAGGCATAAAAAACATCCATCCATTAAAGCTGCCTGATCTGAGCTGCAATGACTCATTTCTTTCCAAAAGCTTGGCCCTTTTTTTAGAGCTTGCTTTGTTAGATGTCTAAGACACAATCAGTTTTAGCTGCAATTTAAACTATTCAGCGTTTTCCCAAAGTACGCTGCTTGGTTTCAGTGAATGGTCAACAAAGCAGATTTTAGTCTAAATGACTTCCTGAGTGTGTGTGATGAGGAGACGTTTGTGGCAGAGCCAGGGCTGAAATAGGGCTGGCCACAAAAATAAAAATTCTCTTTTGAATGAGGAGAAATGAATAATCAAGACTGAATGTTTAAAAATATGTTAATGAACATGGGATTTTCTGCAAAGGGCAAGGGGGCAAAGGTAGAGTCATGGTTAGGTTGTGTTTCAGGAATGAATTTAGACCAAGCTTAATCCCTGCTCTGAATCAAGCAGAATTAAGCTCTCCTGAAATTATTCCAGGTTTTAGCAAAAGATAAAGAACTGAAATATTCAAAAGGCAAGAGACAGGATAAGGAGACAATCACACACCTTTGAATTTGTGGGCTTCCCATCTGCAAAAGAGTTTCCAAATTTCTCTGTCCCCTAAACCTCTTATCTGATCATCATAAGCCTTCCTGCTCAATCAAGCTTTTCCATCAGGAAAACATTTTGGGACCTTTGCTTGTCTAAATCTTGGCATTGTTTTTTCTCCTCTACGGGATCTCACCCACTTCATCTCTTCCACTTGGTGCCCCTTCTGCACACCACAACCTTCACCTCTCCTCTGCAGCACAGGAGACAGTCCCCAGGTGAGGAAATGGGGTCTTTATGATAGTTTGGCTTCCCTCAGTAAGTCAAGGAAACTGGAGATTGGATAAACCCTAAAGTTTCAGTGAAAATGCATCACAGGCAACAGGGATCACAGGATAACTTGGGCTGGAAGGGACCTCTGGAGGTCTCTGGTCCAGCTTGCACTCAAAGCAAGGCTGACCCCAAAGTTAGATCAGCTTTGAATTTAGGTGAAATTGCTCAAGGTCATCTCCTTGTGTGGGTTTAGAGGAGAAATAGTCCAGTGGTGGTTTAATCCCAGCCAGCTACTCAGCCCCACACAACCCTGGTGGGATGGGGGAGGATGGGAAGGGTTAAAGTGAGAGAACTCATGGGCTGAGATAAAGACAGTTCAAGAGAGAGCAAATGCCATGCAAAGCAAGGAATTGATTCCCCACTTCCCACCACAGCCATGTCCAGGACAGCAGGGCTCCATCTCGTGTGATGGTGACGTGGGAACACAAACACCATCACTCCAGACATCCCCGTTTCCTTCTTCTCTTCCCTGCTCTAAATGCTGAGCATGCCTCCATAAGGTCTGGAATATCCCTTTGGTCAGCTGGGGTCGGTTGTCCTGGCTGGGACCCTTCACAGCTCCTTGCACATCCTTTGCTGCCTCTTCTCAGGAGGATCCTGGCTGTCAGTGTGCCTTGTTGCACCAGAGCAATAAATTGCCTTGCCCTCATCCTGTCTGTAAGGCTTGGATGTGCCCACCCCTTTCCCTAGCTGAGGGATGTCAGAGCTTTATGAGTTATTACCAAACCTGCTTTACGTTGCAGGTGGGATAACCACAACCCGCTCTCTCTGAAGAACTTCACGGACCTTGCCTGGGACAGAACTGTTTAATTGCATTCATTAGCATGTTCAGTATAATGCAGTGCCAAGGAAGCAAGTGCTGAGCACGTAACCAGCCAGATGTATGAGAAAGGTGATGTTCCAGGCCATGGCAGCATCTCCTGAGAGGCAGCCTGGATGATGTCCTCCCACCCCCTACCCTTGTGCAATTACCCTAATGCATGTCCCCACGCTGGCACCGACCAGCAGCATCCTGCCTTCCCCAACTTGTAGCCCTAACGTCCTTTGAATGCAGATTTTTTTGGATGTAATTACTTATTTACATGACCGTGCAGCCTGGAGGGGCTTCCCTTACAAGGCTTGCGTGAGAAGACCCCGATTACCCGGGCTTTGCCGAAGATGATTAAAGCAGCGTGACTAAAGGGTTTCGAGTGATCTGTCCAAAAAAAGGGCAGTGCATAAAGTGCCCTCTTCCTGCAGCTGCTGCCTGTGCTCAGAGACAGAGTTGTTAACTGCAGGGACAAAAGGGAGCTGTTCCTTCCATCCCTCCCCGATGCCGCCACGTTAATCAAACACGGCGCGTGCCGGGTTTGCCTCCTTCCAGTTGCCCGCTCAGATTGTTGACTCATTTCCAGGCAGCTCCGCGCTCACCAGACTCTTGACAGCAGCGAGGTGGGAGACGGGTCCCCGAAGGCATCATTTGAAGACAGTATATTTTACAGAGCTGTCAAGAAGTTCTTCATTTGGGCTGCCGAGCCTTTATTGCTCGTGACGTGTTGTAAGACAGAGAGGACTCGACTCGCGTCTTGGATTTCAGGATGAGTTTGCAAGACTGATAGAAGGGAAAAAAGCCACCCCAGGAAGGGCCCTTCTCTTCAGTGTGGAGCTTATCTAAGCTGCTACTCGTCAAGTGAGATAAACAGGGGCCCTCACAATCTGATTGTCACAGTCATTTCACAGGTTTGATACCATCACTGATCCACGGGCCACTGTGAAATTAAACTGGCTGATCTGCCTCGTACAGGCAAGGGTTGAATGGCTGAGGGATGAATGGGAAGGGTGTAAAAGGGGAGGATGAAGGAATTTCTTTTCACTGCTTGGTTTATACAAAGCCAGCCTGAATATTCATTGTGGGTGGTGAAGTTTGGAAGAAATGGTGAGGGTTAAAAGCCACAGCATTGGGAAACCTTAACTTGGGGAAGAGGAGTGTGATCACAAATATTTCCCCTACAGTTTTCTAATGTTTGTTCCCTTGCAAACACTGCTACTTGCTTTTAGTACACAGATGGAATTTGTTGCCTGCTCCAAAATGAGAAAGGAAGGAACAGAGGGGGAAATGAAGAGCATTTACTGGGATTTTTAGAGCAGCTGGACAAAATGGTGAGATGTACGTTGAAATTGCACAATCCCTCCTGAAGAGCAGTAGCAGCTTCCTACCCCACCTGTAAGAGTCAGGCTTTCCATGGAACCTATGTGATCCTGCAGGAAAAAAGCATCATCAAAGCTTATCCTGGCCTTACCCAGGAGAAGGTGCCCAGAATGGGGAGAAGGGGATGAAGCTACACCCAAAGCTGGTCTGTAGGGCTTGAGATTCTCAAACACGACACTCACAGGAGGCAATTCCTGAAGGAGCCAGTTTTCCAGAAGGCAAGGCCCTCCCTCTCAATAATCCCCTCCCCACCACAGCCTCTGAAGCAAAAACTGCCCCAAGCCATTGCACACGCCAGATTTACTCCCCAAAAATAGTTCTTCCTCAAATANAGTTCAAGAGAGAGCAAATGCCATGCAAAGCAAGGAATTGATTCCCCACTTCCCACCACAGCCATGTCCAGGACAGCAGGGCTCCATCTCGTGTGATGGTGACGTGGGAACACAAACACCATCACTCCAGACATCCCCGTTTCCTTCTTCTCTTCCCTGCTCTAAATGCTGAGCATGCCTCCATAAGGTCTGGAATATCCCTTTGGTCAGCTGGGGTCGGTTGTCCTGGCTGGGACCCTTCACAGCTCCTTGCACATCCTTTGCTGCCTCTTCTCAGGAGGATCCTGGCTGTCAGTGTGCCTTGTTGCACCAGAGCAATAAATTGCCTTGCCCTCATCCTGTCTGTAAGGCTTGGATGTGCCCACCCATTTCCTGAGTTCAGGAAAGTCAGAGCTTTATGAAATGTTACCAAACCTGCTTTACGTTGCAGGTGGGATAACCACAAACTGCTCTCTCTGAAGAACTTCACGGACCTTGCCTGGGACAGAACTGTTTAATTACATTCATTAGCATGTTCAGTATAATGCAGTGCCAAGGAAGCAAGTGCTGAGCACGTAACCAGCCAGATGTATGAGAAAGGTGATGTTCCAGGCCATGGCAGCATCTCCTGAGAGGCAGCCTGGATGATGTCCTCCCACCCCCTACCCTTGTGCAATTACCCTAATGCATGTCCCCACGCTGGCACCGACCAGCAGCATCCTGCCTTCCCCAACTTGTAGCCCTAACGTCCTTTGAATGCAGATTTTTTTGGATGTAATTACTTATTTACACGACCGTGCAGCCTGGAGGGGCTTCCCTTACAAGGCTTGCGTGAGAAGACCCCGATTACCCGGGCTTTGCCAAAGATGATTAAAGCAGCGTGACTAAAGGGTTTCGAGTGATCTGTCCAAAAAAAGGGCAGTGCATAAAGTGCCCTCTTCCTGCAGCTGCTGCCTGTGCTCAGAGACAGAGTTGTTAACTGCAGGGACAAAAGGGAGCTGTTCCTTCCATCCCTCCCCGATGCCGCCACGTTAATCAAACACGGCGCGTGCCGGGTTTGCCTCCTTCCAGTTGCCCGCTCAGATTGTTGACTCATTTCCAGGCAGCTCCGCGCTCACCAGACTCTTGACAGCAGCGAGGTGGGAGACGGGTCCCCGAAGGCATCATTTGAAGACAGTATATTTTACAGAGCTGTCAAGAAGTTCTTCATTTGGGCTGCCGAGCCTTTATTGCTCGTGACGTGTTGTAAGACAGAGAGGACTCGACTCGCGTCTTGGATTTCAGGATGAGTTTGCAAGACTGATAGAAGGGAAAAAAGCCACCCCAGGAAGGGCCCTTCTCTTCAGTGTGGAGCTTATCTAAGCTGCTACTCGTCAAGTGAGATAAACAGGGGCCCTCACAATCTGATTGTCACAGTCATTTCACAGGTTTGATACCATCACTGATCCACGGGCCACTGTGAAATTAAACTGGCTGATCTGCCTCGTACAGGCAAGGGTTGAATGGCTGAGGGATGAATGGGAAGGGTGTAAAAGGGGAGGATGAAGGAATTTCTTTTCACTGCTTGGTTTATACAAAGCCAGCCTGAATATTCATTGTGGGTGGTGAAGTTTGGAAGAAATGGTGAGGGTTAAAAGCCACAGCATTGGGAAACCTTAACTTGGGGAAGAGGAGTGTGATCACAAATATTTCCCCTACAGTTTTCTAATGTTTGTTCCCTTGCAAACACTGCTACTTGCTTTTAGTACACAGATGGAATTTGTTGCCTGCTCCAAAATGAGAAAGGAAGGAACAGAGGGGGAAATGAAGAGCATTTACTGGGATTTTTAGAGCAGCTGGACAAAATGGTGAGATGTACGTTGAAATTGCACAATCCCTCCTGAAGAGCAGTAGCAGCTTCCTACCCCACCTGTAAGAGTCAGGCTTTCCATGGAACCTATGTGATCCTGCAGGAAAAAAGCATCATCAAAGCTTATCCTGGCCTTACCCAGGAGAAGGTGCCCAGAATGGGGAGAAGGGGATGAAGCTACACCCAAAGCTGGTCTGTAGGGCTTGAGATTCTCAAACACGACACTCACAGGAGGCAATTCCTGAAGGAGCCAGTTTTCCAGAAGGCAAGGCCCTCCCTCTCAATAATCCCCTCCCCACCACAGCCTCTGAAGCAAAAACTGCCCCAAGCCATTGCACACGCCAGATTTACTCCCCAAAAATAGTTCTTCCTCAAATAGAGGATGAAAGGCGTGAATTCCATAAAGCCTGACTTCCCTGAAAGCGGCACGCTGCACCAGTTCCAGTGGAGTGTGGTTTGCACTGATGTCAGCGAGATCAGAGGTGGGATCAGAAGTGGGTCTCGGTGGCACGGGGCTGGAGGAACACTCCTCAAATTGTCCCTGGCACCGTGGGCATCCAGTTCTGTCAAAACTTTCACGTCAGGAGCACTAGCTCCACAAAAACAGGGGCCAGCAGGAGGCTGTCAGAGAGGGGTGTTGGGCTGGAAAGGCTTTTATGGAGGGAGGGGAAGGTTGGTCATGGCCCTTTTGAAGAGGCAGAGCAGCAGTCAGGTATTCCAGCCTGGCTTTTACAAATGGGGCCATGCGAGGAGTTCTAAACGGAGGGAGCTTTTAATCTCCGAGCCAGCCACAAATCGAAGGTGAACCTCATTAACTTGGACACTTCGTGTGTTAAAAAATGAGGAGCGTTTTGCCTAATGAGAAGCTCTTAATAGGTGTTGTGTGTTTTTTGTTAAATTATCATATTAAGCAGAAGATAATTAACAAGCACTTTCTTAATGTGGTGCTCTAGTGATAAAATCTCATTGTCCATAAATCATCAAGACACTACAAACAAAACCCTGCAAAAAATCAACCCAAAATTGCTTTTTAATCATGCTGGGCATTATGGACAAAAAGTACAGGACAATTTTAATTGATGGGGAAGTAGAAGGGAAAGACAAGAATTTCTACTCTGTTGGGGGCCAGTGTGGGGTCCCTTAAGGTAAACCAAGCACTTAGGGCTGGGTTTTAAAACACTTGAGTAGTGATTTGCCATTATTGAAATGGCTTCCTCAGAGGTCCAGTGTGGCAAAATTGAGGTGCCAGTGGCAGATCCAAGTGAGAGGAGATAGGGCTGTTTCCTCAAAGGAAAAAGAAATCCTGGAAAGTGAGTTGAGACGAAAACTCAAGGCACCTTTTGAAAGCAGCATGGGATCTTTAGTGACCACTTGCTGTTGGGAGCTCCTCACTGCCAGGAAGATGCCTCCTCCAGCAGCACCGTGAGGATGTGCTGGCTCAGCATGGCCTGGGAACAGGGAAATCTTGACACAGCCATCCCTGGAGAGCAAAGCCTGGGGAGTTCCCATAGCACCAAAGCCTCCACAAGCCTCTCCCATCCATGGCCAGCACTGTTCATTATTCACCATGCCAGGAGATACTGAAGGTGGCCCTCCAGTAAGCCCAGTGCTGGCAAGACAGGTTAAAATTCTGCATGAAGGTGCTCCAGCACGCTGTGTTTCAGTTTGTTTCTACCAATCTTTTCTCCATGTAGCCATCAAAATAATGTCTATGGGTTTCCTCTATTAATTCTAGCATTTATCTCTAAGGGATGGAAGAAAACTGTGGTTAAACCAAAAGCTGACCTGAAGTTCCCCGAGTCCCTCCTTTTCCTCCCAGCCCAATTGTCTATTTAGTTGGATTCAATGATCCTTGTGGGTCCCTTCCAATTTCCAAGAATATTCTTTCTGTGGAATTTCTGTGAAATATCCACACAGGAGCAGAGCTCCCACTTCTGGCTACATAAACCAGAGGTCCAGAGGGGGACAGAGGTAACTCCTGCTACCCAACACCCTTCTTGGGGTGTGAATGGTGGGGCACTCACTTGACAAATCCTCCCTGCCAAGTATGATTGATTTGTGACTCATTTCCACCCAAGTGCATCCCCCAGTTCTTCCCTGTCATTTCCACTGCACTTCCTCACTGGGAAAAATCCTGGTTCAGCACCTTTCTTACAGACACTCCTGGTGCAAGCCCAGCTCTGACCAGGATCTTGCCCTTTCTGCAGGTCAAAGTCACAGGCAGCAATTTCTGAGATGTCCTGGTAGCTCCTCAGTCGTTCCCCTTGAGCTGCCAAATTAATTCCAGCCTGTCCTCACAATTTTAGTACTTCACATCCCTGCCTTTCACATCATCTTTGCCCTCTCTGTCTGCAGGGGAATTTGGGCCAGGGAGGATTTTCCACAGGGAGAAGGTTCTCCCTGCCCATGTTTCCCCAGCACTTGGGAATTGTGCTGGCTCAGAGTGGCACAGCAGCAGTTTCTTCCTTGGCATCCAACCTACTCTGACCACTTGATGTTGGGCCTGGGACAAACCAGAGGGCAAAGAACAAACCTACAGAAACGAAGGTCAGAAGCAAAGAGGAGAAAAGAAAAAGAGAGAGAAAACCTTAAAGTCCAAACTCTTCCAGGGATCTTGGGGTTTGGATGCGAATCCTTCATTTCTAAATGATAATACATGGATATCCAGCAGAGCCCAGCTGTCCTCATGAGTAGTTCTCAGGCATGGAAACAGGCCTGAGATCTTTTAGGTCTTGTGGAAAGGACCCTTCAGATGGTCGCTGTCAAAACTAGGATGAAAATACTGCTCATCAATCCTCAGCCCACCTGGCAAACGTGTCTGNGGATGGATGGATGGATGGATGGATGGATGGGGGGATGGGTGGATGGGTGGGTGGGTGAGTGGGTGGATGGATGGATGCATGGATGGATGGATGCATGGATGGAGACTGGTGAAGAAGAGATGGGCTTCTGCAGCCTGGAGATGTGAGAAGCAAGAGGTTGGTTTCACCACAGGGATTTTGCACGAGGAGCTGGCAGGGAATGGTTCTGCTCTGGCTTCTCTGGTGCCTCATCACTGGCACCAACCATGCCCAGGGCCAGCAGTGAGTGAGAGTGGGTGCTGCTCTGCCTCTTCCCAGCCCTCGCAGAAAACAAGGGGAAGAGCTGGAGAGACAGGATGAGGTGAGAAGAGACAAGAGTGAAAAACAAAGGGAGAAGGAGGAAAACAGAGCTCCTTGTGCTGGGAGGGCTCCAAGCACAGTCTGGGTTTGTAACACGCACTTGGCACTCGCTTTACATCCAGCAGCATAAGGACTTGTTAGAGGTAACTAAAGACCACCAGGAGCCTTCACCCGGATCTCAAACTGTGCAAACCTGTCCATTAATACTCCCTCCCTGCCAGCTCCTCTCCTCTTCTGCCTTATCTCACCTCTGGATCCCGACTGGAATCNAAAGAACAAACCTACAGAAACGAAGGTCAGAAGCAAAGAGGAGAAAAGAAAAAGAGAGAGAAAACCTTAAAGTCCAAACTCTTCCAGGGATCTTGGGGTTTGGATGCGAATCCTTCATTTCTAAATGATAATACATGGATATCCAGCAGAGCCCAGCTGTCCTCATGAGTAGTTCTCAGGCATGGAAACAGGCCTGAGATCTTTTAGGTCTTGTGGAAAGGACCCTTCAGATGGTCGCTGTCAAAACTAGGATGAAAATACTGCTCATCAATCCTCAGCCCACCTGGCAAACGTGTCTGAACCTTTGCATCCAGAAAATTACCTTAAATATACCAACATCCATCATGTGGCCATGTCCTTAAGATGAATAACATGGTCAGAAGGGAGCATGATGAATATCCTGATGTCCCAGCTACTCTCCATCCTTCCATATTTGATGCACAGAGGGGAACAGGCAGAATCCCAATGCAGAAAATCCCCCTGAAAAAAGCCTCTAATAGTTCCCAGCCCTCACATTAAAACGAGGGGAAGAGCTGGAGAAACAGCATGAGGTGAGAATGGACCAGAGTGAAAAACAAGGGGAGAAGGAGGAAAACAGAGCTCCTTGTGCTGGGAGGGCTCCAAGCACAGTCTGGGTTTGTAACACGCACTTGGCACTCGCTTTACATCCAGCAGCATAAGGACTTGTTAGAGGTAACTAAAGACCACCAGGAGCCTTCACCCGGATCTCAAACTGTGCAAACCTGTCCATTAATACTCCCTCCCTGCCAGCTCCTCTCCTCTTCTGCCTTATCTCACCTCTGGATCCCGACTGGAATCACCTCGGGCTGCTGCTGCACCAGCTGTGACCTCTGCTGCCAAGGTTTTCGGGGCAGGGATGCTGGTGGAGGAGCTCTGGCTCATCAGTGGGAGCCCAACACTCCTGGTCTGCTTCCCCCTCCAGCCAGAGACGTGATGGGCTGGCGAGGGGGAGGTGGTTTGGGGGCTGATAGAGCAAATTTAACCCATGGTTTATAGGAAGGAAAAAAATCCAGTTGGAATTTAAACCCGCTGTTAGCTCCTTTCGGTGTGCATGGATGTTATATATATGTAAATATACAGTATAAACCTTTATGAAAATAAAACCTAATAAAAGGGACGGGAGAGGGGTATTTGTCGGCCTCAAAGCGCTGGGAATGTGCAGCAAGTTTTGTAATTACTGTGGCATTTCCAGCGTGTTTGGCCACAAAAGCTCTGCCCTGAATCGCTTAACATCCCTCTCTGCCTCGCCGCATCACAAAGCTCAAAAGCACCATTTGAAGCTTCAAAGGGAACATTTCTGTGAATGAGATAATCGGCTAATCTGCCACGTGCCCCTCCGTGTAATCCACACACCTCCAGCTGAGGGGACAAAGCCACGTCCAGATAATCCCCTGGGGTCCTGCCTTGAAGCTGTTGCGTGGACCCCGTGGCAGGAGAGGAATGATGCTGTCAAGAGCAGGTTCACGTCTGTGTTCTTGCAGTGCATAATTCCGGGTAATAAACTCCAGGAATGAGCCACGTGGCATGTTTGGGTCCCCATAATGATGGTGCAGAGGTGACCCCATTGACCAGCCATGTGGGAAAGCACCTGGTGCCACGAGCCCCCAGCAGATGGGACAAGGTGAGTGATGCATGTGACCCCCGAGATTGCCACCTCTCCCATCACCTGAGAACAGGTCCTAACCACCACTTTACAGCCTGGCTACGAGGTGAAATCCCCCTCCAGCCCATAAGTGGGGCCAGGCTGCTACACTGAGAGTTGCAGGAGCAGGGGGAAAGGAAAGATGCTCAGAGTAGCCGAGGGGAGGGAGAGGAGCTGCCCTGGGGCCTGGGCTGCTCATGCATTTCACACACAGAGCCGCTGGATCAAACAAACAGCCAAAATCCCAGAAGTTCTTAAATCCCAAAAGCTCTTAAATCCACGTGTAGGCAATTGCTGTGGAAGAAGCGTGTGCTGTGTGGGGAAAGGTGAGCAGGAGCACACACGTGTAGGCAAAGAGCATGGGGGCTCACCCCACACCATCTGAAGGAGTCAATTTGCTGATAAAAACAGACTTGGAGCTGCCTCACTGGGGCAAACAGGAGCAAGGAACATCCACCCTTGGGACCCAAACTTGCTGCACCTCAATTAAAACCACAAAACGCTGTGTTCTCCTTTCTCCAAAAGCCACTCTGGGAAAGAGAAGCTGCTCCTGTTGTCCTGCAGTAAAAGCAATCCAGCTGAAGGTCTTTGGAGTGCTCTGCTCTCTCCAGAAGGAGGAATCTCTCTCACGCTGACACACTCAGAGCCACAGACGCTTCCTCCTGCTCTGTGCCTCTCCAAAGGGAGCCATCACTCTCCTCAAAACGCTCTCCCGTAGTCAGCAGTGATAGGCAATGTAATAATACCTTTTATTGGGTCAATACATCAGCTGGAAAGCAGAAGCCATCCCTTTCTGCTGCTGATGGCCAAGGAATGACCTATGTGAGTGTGCAGCTCCTGGGCCAGCCCCACAGGCAGGAGGGAATATTTACCTCTCCTGGTTTGTCTTCTGGTGCTTTATTGCGTTTCCTGTTTTCTGAGCTGCCTTAATAAAAAACATCTTTCCGAAGGGCTCTCCGCTGTGTAGTAAATATCCTCCCTCATCCGCCAACTTAGATAGGGATCAATCAATCAGAGGAAGTCCCTTGGGATGCCAGGGAGAATCATTCAGGGCTAGGGACTGGACAGGCAGGTGACAGCAGAAGGATTGTGATGCTTCTGCTTGAAATTAACCCCCCTGCTGCTTGCCAAAGAAATATCTGGGGGAAAAAAGAAAAGAGGATGGGAAAGTCCTCCAAAGACAGGGAAGGTTTCATCTCTCATCCTCAGCTGGGATGCTTTAAACAGCCTGGAGGAAAAGAGGCATCCCCAAAATAAGCCATCTGGGTGGGTTGGTGTGTAATGCAGCAGAATGCCTTGGGCTGTCCTGCCAGTGGACATGGAGATCCAGCCATGGATTGAGGGCCATCACACGTGCAAGGACCTGGGAACGTTCCTGCTGTGAGAGGGGTCAGGAGCAGGGTGTAACAAACCCTGTGGGCACGGCTCGGTGGTGGCTTGTTTGTTGTTTGCTTTGTGCTGCTCGGGAACAACACGAAATGCCTTTCCTGGGTGGCACCAGTGTGGTGGGCACAGGAGCTGCCTGGTGAGAGCCCAGCCTGGCCCTGCTCAGTGACACACCAGGTGACACACACCAGGTGACAAGGCACCTCTCCCCGTGGAAAGAGTTTCGCGATAAAGCCTTGACAACGAGGTTTTATTGCCGCCTGTGCTTCCCAGCTTTGCAAGCAACTCCGATATTAACTCTTTGGTGCTTCCCAGAAAGCGAAGAGGAATCCAAAAGGTTCATTTATCGCTCCATTATTAGCACATCAGAATGTCAATATTTGCCTTGGGTGGCCTGCAGTGCCAGAGGGGAGAGTGGAAGCTCTCCTGTAAGGGAGCCTCAGCCATAAGTAATGATGGCCTTTTAATTGGTCCATAATAAGGTCGGAGCTTGGCCACCACACCGGGAGAGTTCACTAAGCAGTTAATCCATTTAGCAGAGCCCGGATCTTTGGAGAGGATGTAAGTGGTGTGGTTGTTGTCTAAGCGGCATTTGAGAGTCATTAAAGGGTTGCTTTTTGCAGGAAGAGTTTTAACAGCATTAACTCTCGGCTCCACCAGGCAAGCCCTTGTGGATTGCCCTCCACTGAAGCTGCAGCTATAGATTTCATCTTATAGTTTCTGTGTGTAATAAATGACAGCTCTCAGACATCCTAGAAGAGGCTCCTAATGGCAACTGGTGTGTGGGAGCAGATGATACAGCCAGGCAGTGAATGAGACCCCAGCTCTCTGCAGACAGCTCCTCTCCAGCTGGGAGGAGGGCAGGAGGCTGCGTGCTGGGTAACGTGTTTGCAGGATGTTTCACAATTTCATCATTTCCTAATTTGTGTTCTGCAACAGGCTTGTCCTAAGCGGGGAGAGGCATCACCATATAATTGGAGAACCCCCTGACCAGACAGCACTGGCCCAATTCTGTCCTCTGACACGGAGTTCCCACGTTTGTGCAGGATGAGACCGCACCTGAGTCAGAAGGATGGGGCCAGGGGAGGTTTAGGTTGGATATTAGAAACAGGTTCTTCCCCCAGAGGGTGGTGGGCACTGACCAGGCACCCCAGGGCAGTGGGCACGGCCCCAAGGCTTCCAGAGCTCCAGGAGGGTTTGGATGATCCTCTGGGGCACAGGGGGTAGCTCTTGGGGCTGGTCCTGTGCAGGGCTGAGGGTTGGGCTCTGTGATCCTTGTGGGTCCCTTCCAATTCAGCATGTTCAGTGATTCTGTGAAAATGGGGACAGCTACAGGAATGACAGGAGGGCAATGTCCCTCTTCCCCTGTCCTGCACGATGCAGGTGGTCACCAGAGGAGTAAGAATGGCCATTCATTAATACAGATGTGTTTTAGGGACCCCCAGCAGTTACAAACTAGCTAAGCCCTTGCAGGCAGCAAATACTCAAGTCTGAGGGGGTGATTTGGAGCTCCGGTTAGTTCTCGGGGTGGTGAGCAAAGGGCTCCAGACGGTGGTGAGGGGGTGAGAAAGCCACATTGCTGCAGCCCCTCAGCACAGGCTTGTAAATCTGGCCTCCAAGGACCCCCAGAAAGTCCTCCCTGGAGACATCACACTGGGATGGTGAAAAGGCAGCACTCCATCAGTGCACGGGTTCACTCAAGAGATGTTTCAGAGGGAGAGCCTGAGTTAAACCTCAAAGCCACCAGAGTTGGTCCTGCTTCCTCCCTCTGTCTGCTCTCCCTACCCTTCACTCTGGTGTGTCTACACCGGGCTGCTGTCCCCTTCATGTCCCAAGAATGATTATACAACTGCAAGAGACGCCCTAAAACATTCCATGGTCAGGACAGTCCTGCACTTCTCCTCAAAGGCTCCCAGTTATGGAGGAAGGGTGAGGGTGGATGGAAGTACTGGACCACAAGGGCAATTAGTGGTCCTCAATGAGGCTACAACATGAAGCTCTCTCCTGGAAATGATGGGATTTGTGGTGTGGAGATCTACAGGGATGAAAACTCAGGCTGTGGAGGTGCATGGCCAACAGGACATCCACATTGTTCAGGCCATGCAAGGTGACACCAAGAGTCAGGTTAAAAGGGAGACTTGAGCCACCCGTAGCTCCTCCTGGTGACCAGGACAGTGGGATGTGCTGCCCCATCACCAGAGCTGTATCTCGCTTGATCTCCACCCACTCATCCTTGTGCAATTCCATCCCTCCAAGTTTCTTCTCCCCAAAGCAGATCCTCATTGTGCCACCACGACCTCCCAGCCCCATCTGCATCCAGACCAACCCTCATGCTGAGCAGCAGCTCAGACCAGTGCCTGGGAAACAGAACCAGCTTTGTGTCCAAGCCCTGACCTTTGACCAGGCTCCTGATCCCAGCAGATTTGATGTGTCCTGCCGTTTGTCTCGCTGCTCCCCGGGAAGAAGAAAAGGGGAGGGGAGGCGGCACGCGACCCGGAGCTCAGTTCTTGGCTCCAGCTCAGACTTCCTCCCTGACCCTTGGCAAAATGACCTGGTCTATTCCTGGGCTGCACAGGGTCATGCCCAGCTGCAGTGGATGCCCACTGGAAGTGCTCATAGCTGTAGGAGGATCAAAGGGTGCAGGATAAATTTGGCTGGAGCCTGAAATCCAAATCTGGACTTTCCGGAACCTCAGATGGCCAAGGACTGTGAGAAAACAAGAACTGTGCAGCTCTGCTGATACACCTTCTTCATCTTCTGTACCTTGTTCATCATCACATCACAGCTCTCCATAGCACAGCCTCCTCCTCCTCTGGGCAGGTTCAACCCAGACCCCACATCTGCACCTTCCTCTTCATCTCTGGGGACGATGATCTTACTGATGCCGCTCCATCTATTGCTCCTGCACACCTCAATCCTGGAAAAAAAGCCCCAAAATTTTGGCAGTTCTCAAGTTTCAGGCTGCTAACCCAGTCTAGAGACACAATCTCTGGGTCTACAGACCCAAAAACTTGTTGTGGGCAAAAATGGATGACACCAAATGGAGGAAAATGACAGTGTTTTATTAATGTGTGCAAGATGCCCACCATGGCAGTGCCCTTTGGGTCCCACAGGCAAAGGCAGGGGTCATCTCCAGCAGAAAGGGTTGTGAGTCAACACCTTCCTAAGGAGATTCTGCAGGAATGGGGGGATCTGAGAAAAAGCTTCCCAGAGAAGTCATGGAGTCTCTTGCCTGGAGATATTCAAAAGGTGTCAGACACAATCCCGGGTAACTGCTTGAGCAGGGAGGTTGGACTAGATGACCTCCAGTGGTCCCTTCTGACCTTACCCATCCTGTAATTCTGTGATACCCATCCAAATTCTAAAGCAGAAGACTGGGAAAATGTCTTGACTTGCATTACACATGAAAAGAAGGTCGTGGTTTACACATCCAGCCTTCAGTCAGACAACCACAGGCAACCTGTGGATCCTGTTGAGAGGATCTCAGGAAGACCTTCTTGGGCATTGATATGAGGGCAGGAAGACCCAGTAGGGCAGTTTATTGCCTTCCTGCCTTCAAGAGTTGGTCCATCACCACCCTCCTATATATTTTTCCATTGAGATGGTGACCCACAGCTGCATTTCTGATGATCCAATGGCAGGAAGAACAAGGGAGGACAAAGCTCCATCATCATCCTCCTGTCTATTTTTCCATTGAGATGGTGACCCACAGCTGCATTTCCAACCATCCAGTGGCAGGAAGAACAAGGAAGGACAAAGGTCCATCATCATCATCCTCCTCCTATCTGTTTTTCCACTGAGATGGTGACCCACAACTGCATTTCCAGCCATCCAGTGGCAGGAAGAACAAGGAAGGACAAACCTCCATCATCATCATCCTCCTCCTGTCTATTTTTCCACTGAGATGGTGACCCACAGCTGCATTTCTGACCATCCAGTGGCAGGAAGAACAAGGAAGGACAAACCTCCATCATCATCATCCTCCTCCTGCCTATTTTTCCACTGAGATGGTGACCCACAGCTGCATTTCCGATCATCCAGTGGCAGGAAGAACAAGGGAGGACAAAGCTGGGTGGATGTACCATCCCCCAGGCTCGATATAGGGCTGACTCCACCCTCAAGCCCTCAAAGGTCAGTGCCCAAATTCTTGGAACTCATTTAAAGTCCAGGCACAAGATTAATTTGACTGACAAAGGCCTAATTGGTTTCAGGACTAATTAAGTACATATACTTGTCTTTGCTTAATCAGTGAAATTTCCGATGGCATTAAAATGTCCAAGAATACAAATCCCCAGAGATTTAAAGCAAATAGTTAAAATCAACTTAGATCCAATTATCATATAAATCACTAATGACCTGGGTAAATTGGAAGCTCTTTGGCTCAGCCTCCAGGGGAGAATAAACCTGATAGAAATGAACATGCTACCTGGATTAATACACAGGCTCGGGGGACTTCACAGCAAATATTCCAACAGGGCTCTTTCCCCCGTGACATTGTTATTCATCACTAACTGCCAATATTTCAAAACAAACAGATTTCCTGGGAAGGTTTTGACGGAACTTTCAGCAGGGACTTTGTGTTCAGCATCCAAAGCTGTAATGGCTCAAGAATAGCCATTTATCCATCGCTGGGCACATTCCTGCTGAGGGCTTAAACTGGAGGGCAATTAGTAATTTCCGGTGCTGTCTTGCCACGCTCTGCTTTTCATCTGGCTCGTGGTCACAGGCTGATACTCCATTTATTAAAATAATTAAAAAAAAAATGAAAAAATAAAGGAAAAAAAGAAGGTGATTAAAGACTTTGAGTTTTTGAGTTTGGTCTGATGAAAAAGAATGTGCATGTTTGTGACTTGCCCTAAGATAACCAGATCCAGTTTTCTAAATTACTTAATTAATTAAGTGAAAGTGGTGGTGGATGGAGCACACCAGGTGTCTTCCTTGAGAAGCTTCTGTTGTCAAACTACTCGAATTTGGTTTCCCAAATCTGAGGAAAAAGCACAAAAGCATTTTAGTGACTGAAGCCACATGATGGATATAAGACATCAGAGAACAAACGCAGAGGAAACACCTGCAACGGGTTTATTTTCATATCCACACTCATTTTTAGGTGCAGGCTATGGGGGGTTCCCAGAAGACCCAATCTCCACCAACCTCCTAGGCTGTCTCATCCTTACCTGGTTATTTGCCAGCCCGGATTCTGACCTTATTCTCCATTCATGGGAATCTCAGGCTTGGAAAAACTGGTACGTGAGGAAAAAAGGAATAATAATAATAAAAAGGATTAAATAAGTGATTAATACATGAAATAAAGTTTTTATACATCCAGTGGTTACAAAGCCTGGGCTTTACACCTGCCAAGTTGCAATGTACATTAGGAAATGAACATTCAAAGCCTTCCCCTCCCGACTCCAAGAGTTCAACCAGGAACTGCTCCCAGTCAAAACCCCAAAATTCTGATTTCACTGTGTGCTTTCCTAACGACCCACCAAAGGGTTAATGAGAGTGCAAAGAGACACAAATGGAATAAGGAATCAACAGCAATTCTTTCCCACAGTGGGAAAAACTGATTAAAGAAACATCCTTGGACCTCAGGACGTGTCTCCTGGAACCTACAACACTCAGGTGGCCCAACCACCCCAAAAACCCACATGCCATTAAAGCTGTGGTCCCTCCAGGCCCAGAGATGACCTCAAAAGCAGCCTCTGCAGAGCTGTGTTTGTCCATTTTGGCCATGCCCTTTCATTCCAAGCTGCTGCTATGGGATCAGAGCACGACCCAGAGTTCTGCATCAGGCTGGATTTTGGTGTGTCCATCACAGACACATCAAAGAAGAGGCCACCTGGAGCGCTGTGGGTTGCAAGAGGGGTCTGCTGTGTCAGGAAACCCTCCCAAAAGGCACCTCAGCTTGGCCAGGGAATGAAGTTTTTGAAGGACAGTGCCCATCAAGCTACACAGGGTGATTTTTGGGTGACCAAAGGACCCCCACAAGACCCAGATGAAAGGGATGAAAGCAAACCATGCCCTCCTCCCCACCTCCCCTCTTCATCTTTGCCCTCCCTACTCTGTTGTGTCATTTTGCTTTGATTTGTGCCCAGGAAGTCTCTGTGTGCTTCAAAAACTTGGGTACCCAGGCAAGTAATAAATGCAATAAATATTTTGGTTGTCTCCCTGGCACAGAGCACTTCAATGTTGGTACTTCTTTGTTTTTCAAGAATAAAAGGTTTAATAAACAGGCAAAGTAGAAAACAAAAGAAATCCACATTCATCCTCGCTTGATCTCCTGCTCCTCAGGGATCTCCCAAAACCTTAAAGATGGACAAAGCCTCGGCAGCTTCTCATTCCTCTCCCCCCATATCATTAGGAGGATCATTAGAGGTCAGAGCACAGTCCTTGTGAGGATAAAACAGCTCACAAAAATGTAAGCCTGTGGCTGAACAAGACTCTGATGGAGCCACTCACTCAAAGCCTTGTTGGTGGAAATGGCCAGCAGCACCTGAAGGGGTGAAAATGCAGCAGAGGCCAGATGGAATTAGAGGTGCCCAGGAGAGGAGGAGGAGGAGGAGAGGCTGAGCTGCAGGGCAGTGGGGCAGATAAACCCTGGCCCCTGCACTGGTTCTGCTGGAAAAGAGAAAGGAAAAAGGGAAAGGGAAAAGGAAAATGGAAAATGAAAAACGAAAAAGGGAAATGGAAATGGAAATGGAAGTGGAAATGGAAATGGAAATGGAAGTGGAAATGAAAATGGAAATAGAAATGGAAATGGAAATGGAAAGGGAGAGGGCGAGAAACAGAGAGAGGGAGAATGAAAAAGGAAAAGGGAAAGGGAAAGGGAAAGGGAAAGGGAAAGGGAAAGGGAAAGTGAAAATGAAAATGGAAAATGGAAAATGAAAAATGAAAAAGGGAAATGGAAATGGAAGTGGAAATGGAAATGGAGAGGGAGAGGGGGAATGAAAAATGAAAAGGAAAAAGGGAAAAGGAAAAGGAAAAGGAAAAGGAAAAGGAAAAGGAAAAGGAAAAGGAAAAGGAAAAGGAAACTCAGGGAAAATTTTAGCCCATCAGGGCCCCCCAAAGGCAGAGCAAGGCAGAGACTCAAGCAATGACTGTGGCTGCTGTCACAGCCCGTGAGTGCCATTTCCAGAGCAGGGGCTGCTGTGACAGAGGGAAAGGGCACACGAGGAGGGCTCACAGGGCCACAGAGACACCCCCAGTGTCCCCAGGGCCAGGAGCAGGAGAGCTGGCCAAGGCAGGGCTGCAGATCAGGGGTTAGTATTATAACAGGATATCCCTCCAGCTGCAGAGCTTGCCCACCCAGATATTGCTCACCTTGGTGACTTCAAGCCCGTCTCAGCCCGTCCACGTTCACTGAGTTTGGCCCCAGGTCTGGATTTCAAAGCTAAAAATATCTTTCCATCCTTGCAAGCACCACCAAGGCGGCTGCGTGCAGGCAGGGAGGGATATCCAAGTGGTAACCCACGTCCTCCCTCCCGTGACATGTCACATTTGGCCTGGAGAGTTTGCTTTCCCCTGGGGAGGCGAGTCTTCATCTGCAGCCTGTTCTTGAGATAAAAGTAGGTCAGGTCTTGTTTCCCCTCGAGGTTCTGGATTGTGGTTGGTTTGGGGCTTTTTTAAAAAATTCTTTGGGCTGGAAAAACCCTCCGTGGTATCCCAGAAAGCTGAGCCTGGGATTTCCCTGCGTGCACTTCAGCACGAGCATCCACCTGGGGCTGCCTGGCTTTCTCCCAGCTGTATATGTGGGATGGAGGGAATGGAATTTGCTCCATCCAGCAAACCCCCAACATTTCCATGGGAACACCCACAGCCAGGGCAGCTTCACCATAGTCAATAACGGGATGCTGAGCATTCCCAGTGGAGACAGGGAATGCTTTTGTTGGCAAACACGGATCTGACTGTTGCTAAGCTACATGGAGCTGATGGGTGAACGCAGGGCTCAGGTCCCTGATCCATGGGGTGAGCAAAAGGGGTTGTCTGGGAAAAGGGAGCCACGGGATACGCCGTTCCCAGCACAATGGAGGCTGCTGGGGCTTAAAATCCTCGATACCCCAGGGTGGGTGGCATGAGGAAGCACACAAGGATGCTTGAAGATGTGTTTTTTAAGATGAGGAAGGCTTTAAAGAGCTCAGCCCCTCACTGTAAAATTAAGATCAAGTGCTGGTATGTAACTCCCAGCCCATCTACAGCTTCAAACACATCCCTTGAAATTAAATAAAATTAAAAAAAATAAAAATAAAAAGAAGGAAAGACTTTACTCTGGAAAACCCCTCAACCATCAAAGTATTATAAAAAAATCCTAATAAACAACAGTGTTTCCAGTAAAGCAAATAAAACCCAGTCCCTGGACAAAGGCAATGAACAACAGAGCCAAGCTGGGACCTTTCCCTCCCCACCCTCCCCGGTGTCCCCTCAAAAGTCCTGGAGCCCACGGATGTCAGGGCAGATCCCCAGGTGCTTTGCCTGCAGGTTTCACGCAGTGGGAACCTTTTCTTGCCTTTTTTCATGTCCCACCACTGCTGTTTAATGAATAAAGCCTAATCAATACTCCTAATAAGGCTTCCCAGGTGGCGGGAGGGAAAGGGACACCTCAAAATGGTCACTGTGGTGGGAGGATTGATTGTCCTTCCAGCAGCTCAGAGAGCCTCGGACCTCGGCTCATCCCTGTGACCTTTGGTTTGGCTCTGACTGGTTATGATGTGTCCCCTCAGGTCACAACATCCACCCTGCAGTCACCAGAGCATGAGCCAAGGTAGACCCACCCAGATGTTCCAGCTGCAGCCCGAGAAGGTCCTCCAACACCCCAGTGCCCCGTGTGATTTGTTTTCCTGGGATTTGGTGGTGTTAATGGCACATAAAGCCACACCATCTCTTGGTAGGGGCTTCAATAGCAGGGCTTGGACTGGCCTGTGCCCAAGGAAGAGGTGACACATTAACCTGCATGAGGAAGGTTTGTCTTTGTGCCTCCTAACTGAGGATTTTGGGGCTGTTTCTCATGGGAGACACTTCTCATGTTACAGCATCTTCTGTCTCCAGAGCAACGGTGCTGTGTGAGCACAGAGAGCCTCGCTGCATCTCTGGGGGGAAGGAGCACCAGTTTCCCTGGCTAACTGGGCTCCTGACCCTCCTGCCACGGCCACCCACACTGGGACCAGTTAGTGCCTCTGTACAAACCCCTCCTGGCTGGATCCAGAGTGAGTAACACCAGCCAGAGCTCTGCAGGTTTTTGTACACAGAGCAGTGATGGCACCTGAACAGCAATTATTACTGTGTTTGCCCAGGGCAGTGTTGGAATCCCCATCCCTGGAGGGATTTAAGATCCCTGTGGATGTGGCACTTGGGGACATGGTCAGTGGTGGCCTTGGCAGTGCTGGGCTGACAGGTGGCCTCTATGACCTTATGGTCCCTTTTTCAACCTAAACCATTCCATGATTCTATGGTCACTGACCTGAGGTGGGGCTAAATGTGCTCCTGCCAGGCTGCTCTGGCACAGAAAATCACCCTGAGCATCCCAGGAGCACCAAGAGCTCCAGATTCTTCCTGTCCAGTTTGCTGGTGAGCAGAGGAAAACCCCAAACTGCTTTTATGGAAGAAAACTGCTGTATTCATCCAAGAGCAGGTATCAGCAAGGAAGCTGAGGAAGGGCTTGGTGGCCCAAACCAGTTCCCAATGTGGTTCCCAAAACTGGTGCTTCCAGGCTGTTGTTAGAGGCACTTTTAGCTCAAACACTGATGCTCAGCTTGCTTTTGTTCCATGTTTAATGGGCACAGGGATAAACAGGGAGCACAAGAGGGAAGAGAGCAATCTCTCAGTGTTCAGCATGCAAAGGATTCACCCAAACAGGTTTATTGCATCACCCACACACCCAAGGATATCACCCACCACCCTGGACCCCCAGATGATGAGTGGTCCTCTGCAGTCAGGCACAGTGAGCAGAGGGATGGTTTTAATGCCCTTAATGCCATTTTTTTGTCCCTTTCCTGTGAGCCTGTGGTGAAGTGCTCCCAGCAGCAGCTCCAGACTCACCCAACCACAATTCCACTGAGGAGCAGCTGAATCCAAATGAAGACAAAGCACTTGGAGGCCGTGAGGGAGGGCAGGCAGAGCCACCTCGTCTGAGCCGCTCATCCCATACACAAACGAAGACACAAATCAATGCAAAGTGTCTGAACTCCAGAAAGGAAGGGAAGATGGGCACATCCATCACACTCAGGGACATCCACTGGAGCCCAAACCCTGGCAGAGCTTCTGAGCAGCTGGATTGGCACAGAGTGGGGTGTGCAAGCACAGGACACGAGGTCCCTCTTCCTCCCTCAAGGGAAAAACACTTCCCTGTCACCTTCACCATTGCCACTGGATCCAAGGATTTCCCCAGTGCATCTTAAAAGATGGGATTCAGCCCCACTTCAAGGAAGGGACACTGAGGGGATAAATCCTACCCTACAGCTGAGCTTTGGGGAGGAAGACTAAGTTGGGGTTAGGAAAGATATTAGGAAAAATTCCTGGCTGGGAGGGGGGGCAGGTCCTGGCACAGGTTGGGCAGAGAAGCTGTGGCTGCCCCTGGATCCCTGGGAGTGTCCAAGGCCAGGTTGGATGGGGCTTGGAGCACCCTGGGCTGGTGGAAGGTGTCCCTGCCCATGGCAGGGGGTTGGGTGATCTTTAAGGTCCCTTCCAACCCAAACCATTCTGTGATTCTCTACATGGAGCTGGAGAGGGACAAGAAGCCAGACCACAACCAGCCACACATCCTTGCTTTCTTCCTAGCTCTGATAGAGCACAGAAGAGATTCTCAGGGACCTTCTGTCCCTCTCTCCATGTCACCACCTTATTAAGGAGGTGGCCTGCACTGCAGTGCTTGTGTGACTACTGGGGCAACAGCCTCGAGTTTATTAAGCTTGGCTTAACATCAGTTCTTTTTCTGGTTGCTCTGTTCAGTGATTGTCATCGTTTGGGGTGGGTTCTGGGCACACAAATGAAGCACTGGCTGGATTCCAGAGAGGCTGCTTGGTTGGTTTTACCTGGCACCAAGCACTTTTGCAGGACCAAAGGAGGCAGTGTTCTTGTCCCCAGCCTAGATGGCTGGAACACGAGGGTGTTCTACTGCCCACTTGTTCTCCCAGGCTTAGCCATCCTCTTCTTCCTGCAAATCCCAAATGAGCCATCCTAAGAAACAACTGCTGCACCAGTTTATTGAGCTTATTAAGACCATGGCTATCAGACAGTTCTGAGCATTTCAAAGAGCCTGAGTACAAAAAATATAAAGTATAAAAATCACATTTAACGGGCAGGTACTAAACAGTGCAAAACCTCTCCCTGGGCACTGATGGTCCAGTCCTCCAGTGCCACTTTCCCACCTTGCAGAGGGCATTTGGCCTCTTGCAGAGCTCTTGTTTCAGGCTGTCTGAAGACCCCCGGGGGTGCTTTTCACTTGCTCATACTTTACCATGGTTGCAACCTGACTTTGCTTAGAAAAATGCACATTTGGGTTTATGAGAGAATCATGGAGTGGTCTGGGTTGGAAGGGACCTTAAAGACCATCTAGAGCCCCCCCTGCCATGGCAGGGACACCTCCCACCATCCCAGGATGCTCCAACCTGGCCTTGGGCACTGCCAGGGATGGATCCAGGGGCAGCCACAGCTTCTCTGGGCAATCCAGCCCAGCCCCTGCCCACCCTCCCAGCCAGCAATCCCTTCCCAATCTCCCAGCCAGCCCTGCCCACTTTAACCAGATTTGGGTGGACCTGGAGAGAAAGGCAGGCAGGACCAGCCTCCAGCTCCCAGTTCAGCTGGTTTGCATCCTGGTCAGAAACCTTAGCACAGAGATCCACTGACATCAGTAGGAAACAGGGTTTCCTGAGTCTCCTGAGCATCCCCAAGGCTCACAAGGAGACCAGCAGGAGTTAAACTCAGATTTATGATCACAAACTCATTTCTAATCCTGCATCACTTCCAGGTCATTCCCCAACCTCACGAGGCACAGAGAGGCTGGAGCAGGAGTTTTCCAAACTCTTGTGAGAATCAGCAAAAGGAAAAACTCAGTCAGCTCCCATATGCTCCTGTGTTCTCTACAAGGACCAGGACACATGTTATGGCTCCCTTCTGCACCCATAATATCCCTGCTGCAGAGGGGATAAACCCCTCCCTTTTCCTAAAAAATGGGCTGCAGCTCTTCTTCTGGCCTTCTCTGTCCCTTGTCCCCATGGAAGGCCACTCCTCTGTGCTGACACCAGTTTAAGCTCTTCCCCTTGGAGTCTGACCCATGGCAAGACCCAGGGGGTGAGCAGAGGATGTTTTAACTCCTGCTGATGTGTGAACAGAAGGTTTGGAGAATGGACCCATGAAGGGCACCAGCAGGACTGTAAACCCCTGGATACAGGGAACATGTTTTGTGCCAGCCAACCACAAAAGCGTGACCAGAGATGCTTCACTGACCACAAATAATTCCCCTTTAATGGGCGAAAGGAGAGTTGGTGCAGTGGCCAAACACCTGCCAGCACGGGGTGAGGTGGAGTTCATCCTGCCCCAGGGTGGGAAAGGACCTTCTGGACCTGTCTGGAAGCACACAGGGTCTTCACCCAAAGCATGAGGGTGTTCTGTGGCACCTCCTTCTGAAACCTCTCCCTCAGCAGCCCCCCAGGCCGAGGGGTCTCCTTCCCCCACAGAAGATGCACCCAAATATTGCCAATGAACACCCAGCAGCTCTGGATGCAAAGCAAACACGATGTTGGTATTTCACTGGGCTGTTTGAAGTTGCAGGAAGCACCAGAATCTGCACAATGCTCCTCGTCATTCCCACAAAAACACTTCTCTCCCAAAGCAGTGTCTCTCCCCACCATGCCCAGGTTCACCTGCTAAAAATCCCCTTTCCACCAACACAAAGGCAATGAGGAAGGAGAGGAAAAACCAGCGTTACCTCAGAGCTCTCCCTGAGCGCCCAGTGCTGCCCATCCCACCTAAAAATGAGCCCTCATCCCCTGATCTCTACGACTTCAACCTTCCTTTGCTCTGTATCTTCATCATAGGAGACCCCAATATCAGGTTTTTTTATCTACATCTTAAGTCTTAAATAGTTTTTTCCCCTCTGGATGCTCAGAAAATGCCTGGAATAAACCTTTGCCCTTTTCAGAGGAGCCCACACGAGGATTGACCGCTGGGGAGAGCCCAGCAGCTGTGACCAGCTGTGTCCTCGGGTCACTCCCAAGCCTGTTGTCATTCCCCACCTCCCTGACAGGAGCAGACACTGCAGCTCCATCTATTACACCAAACTAGACAAGGTCAGGGCACAGGATCAAACTCCAGCACACAATTACACATTCTTTGAAGCGACTGCTAGGCTCCCTGTGGTGGCCTCAGCCCACCCCGAGCAGCTTCACCAGACCTTGGAGCTCTCACGTGGCCAATAGGGCTATCACGGCATGGTCTGGGTTGGAAAGGACCTTAAAGATCATCTTTTGGCAGCCCCTAGAGCAGGTTGCTCCAAGCCCTGTCCAAGCTGGCCTTCCCAGAACGCAGGCTGGGTTTGGGCTGGAGGATAAGGTTTAATAATGGGGACACAGTGCTGTGTCTCAGGGCTGATGAACGACCCGTGTCCCGTGTTATTTAAGGCAATGACGTGGCCAAACAGCCCTGGGCAATCCTGCAACCTCTCCCTTGAAAATGCCAAGGGTGGAAGTTGCCCAAGTAGGGCAGAGAGGGTTGAAGGAGGAATGTTGCCTTCTGTATGGGAAGCACCTTGAGCACCATCCCACCAGGAGATTAGCTGGGGGCTGCAGAGGGAAAAGCTTTAATCGCCCTGGGGACAGTTTGGGAAGAGCAGTAAGAGATCCCCCTCACCTCTCCCCCTGCACACCAAACTTCAGTGCCTGATGTGTCCCTTTTACAGTCTCTTTGCAGGGTTAGGAGAAAGGAGGAGGCCCCTTCCCACCTCTGGGAGCCCACACAGCTGGATGTGGAGGGTGTGGGGAGACTGGGGGGGATATCCTGGTTCTGACACCTCCTCCTGCCATCCAAGCTGGCCAGAGTTGGGGAAAGACTGTGCTGAGAGATTTTCAGTGTGCTTGCTGCCTGTCACCATGGAAACCCCTTCCCCAGCATCCCAGGGATGCTCCTGTTGTGGGGTGGCCACAGAGCCCTGGGAGAGGAGGACCAGGGAAGGGTATGGGGCAGGAGAGGCACAAGAGGGGTGTCCCTGTGCCCTCAGAGCTCTGTGAGCAGAGCAGGATCAGCCTGCACAGCTTAGCCATGGGGGATGGCAAAGCTGAGTAACCCTGGCACTCAGTGGGAAGGTTGGGAAGGCTCTGAGGAGCCTGAAAGGGCCTCCTGGGAGACACGAGGAGGAAGGGTGTCAGTCAGGGTCAGAAGAAACCTGCCTTTGGTCATTTACTCTTGTTACCCATCCTGGAGGTTCTGCTCCTGCAGACACAACCAGGAGAGCTGCTGGGCTTGGGGGAGGTGAAGGCAAGGAGAGCAGGACAGTGAAAACACCCAGATAAAATACCCTGCTTAGCATTGCATCCTGCATTTCTCCATCAGCTGCCTACCATGGTGCCCTCCTGAGGACACCTGGGCTCTTCTTCCCAGCCAACACAGCCCTGGGCACAGAAAACCACCCAAATCCCAAAGTTTTTTCAGAAGGGGCAGAACAAATCCCCTTCTGCCTCACAGGATGGTGGTGAAGGAAGGATGGATGAGCCATCCAGATGCCACCACCACAGTGTTTTTCTCCCAGCTATGAAGGAATGGAGTTTTGGGGCTGGGGAAATATTTGGAGGAGGCAAACCCCACCTCGAAGCACGAGCACGGTTTTAGGTCAACACTCAGTTGTTCCTCAAGGGAAACTGAGCTCAGGTTTGATGGGGACACACATTTTGGAGGTGCTTGTCAGTCTTTCCAACAGGTTCCAGGTTTGCTGTTTGTTTTGTGCCTCGCAGTGTTTATCGTGGGTTTGCTGCCGTGTTTTACCAAACGGCGAGAAATATGTAAACAGCAAATGATCAAAGCAATAGATCCTTTCCTTGTAGAAGCAGGCAAGCCAGATGGAGTTAATTAATGAAGATGTTTAGCAAGACGAGGGTTTAGCTCGTGTGCAAACAGGTTGCTCCCCCAAGCATCGATCTAATCCAACAAACAACTTGTGGGGGTGTAAGAAACGCCGCTTTGTTCCTTCCTTTCCATCACAAAGAGCCGAGCGAAACTCCTGTTGGTGCCGTTTAATCCTGGTGAGAGGTTTGGAATGAACAGCACCAAAAAGGAACTCTCTGCCTGTGCTGGGAACATCCTCCTCTCCTTGTCTTGATCCTGTTGCTTCAGGCAAGAGAGTAGAGGAGCATCCAAAAGCAAATTCCACGCTCAGCCTCTTTTCTGAGCCTGCCAACAGGGGAGTTAATGATGGCCAAAAGAGCGAGGTGGATGTGGCAGTGCAGCTCATCCAGCCAAGAACCCTCTTCCCTGTCAGGTGCTAATTCAGGATGTTTATTTATGTCAGGTTTTATTTTCTCTCTGCAAGATATTCCCAGACATAAACCCTTAGGATGCCCCGAGTGACACCCTGGTCAGTCACTGCTCTGGGATCCACCCTATAACTCAGATTTAAGGGCCAGCTTTATGACACGGATTATTGATTATTGATTAGTTATCTGCTCGGGGTGCAGCGGGATGGGATGCCAATCCCTGCTTGGACACGGAGGAAAAAGGAGCTGGCAGCCTCCTCTGGGACAGCATGCAGGTATGGAATTTCTGGGGGCTGTAGGGACAGCAGCCACCAGCAGGGACAAGAGTGAGGTGCCCAAGGAGAGCAAGGACATGGCTCCATCTGAATTCCTGGGGATATTGGGGGCAAAACAACAATTCAGGTCTTATTCACAGAATCCAAGGCTGGTTTGGGCTGGAAAGGACCTTAAAGGATCATCCATTCCCACCCCATGCCATGGGAACGGACACCTTCCACTATCCCAGGGTGCTCCAACCTGGCCTTGGACACTTTCAGGGATCCAGGGGCAACCTGTGCCAGGGCCCCACCACCTTCTGAGTAAAGAACTATTAAATGGCTCAAACTTGCTATTTCTGAAATGAAAAGAGAACAGCTCTGTGTCTGTGCAGGGCAGGTGGCTGTGCCCAGGACCCTGTGCCAGGCTGTGCCTGTCCCAGCAGCCATGGACCAGAGCTGGTGCCCAGATGTGGATTCAGGCTGTGGGATGCTCACAGAGGTGGCTACAGCTCCAGTTGCCACGGTTGGCAGCAGGAGAAGGGATCAGGACCTCACAGCTCCTGTGGCTTTTGCGTCCCCTTCTTCCCCTTGTCCCAGTGACCACAAAGATGTTGGAAGTCTGCTTTGGGACTCATTGAGCCTGGCCCTTGGCGTGGCAGAAGGCTCAGAGGACCTTTTTATCCAGCAGAAACACTCTCCTTTGGTGTTTAACCTTACAGGACCTTTTAACCAGGAGAAACACACTCCTTTGGTGTTTTCCCTTGCAGTAGTTACTCTAAACCTCTTCGTTTTGAGGGAAGATGGCTCAGCACCCCCAAGGTGTCGTCATCCCTCGGCTGCCGTGGTCACACCAGGCCCTTGAGAGGTGGCAGAGACGCAGGAAAACAGCAGGAGAATTTTATTTTATGGCTGTGCCACCCCCTCTTGTCACCTGCAGCTGGGAGCTCTTGAGTCAGTGCTGCTTCTTCCTCCAACTCCCCCTCCATCCCTTCCAACAGGCACTTTGGAGGAGTTTAAATGCTCCTCTTCCAGCCAGTGAGTCATTTGTCTCCGTGTGTCTCTAAAGCCTGAGCTGAGAAAACAAAAAATAAAAAACAGGTAAGGAGGCAAAGAAACAGAGTTCAGACTTTCTCTGCATGAAACCAAAGAAATGTGCCTTTTCCCTCAGTGAGCACCTGCTTTGGTTTCCCAAATGCTCCATAGCTGGAAATGTTAAAGGCCAGGCTTAGAGCAGCCTGGTCTAGTGGAAGGTGCCCCTTGGGAGGGGATGGGAACGAGATGACCTTGCAGGTCCCTTCCAACACAATCCATCCTGTGGTTCTATGAACGAGGGGATGGGAATGAGATGACCTTGCAGGTCCCTTCCAACACAATCCATCCTGTGGTTCTATGAACTTCCAGATAACAAGAAGTCCCAGACCCAAAATGACGTGGGATTTGCCCAATTTCCTCACCCCATGGCCAAGAAAGGTCAAATTTGCTTTTCAGACCACTGAGATGCCGTGTGTGCTGCAGGGCAGACACCTCCCCATGTTCCTCAAGCTGCAGCCAGTCTCCAACCAAATGGGTCACCAACAGCTTCAAGGAATTACAATTATCCAAGGGATGAAAGGCTTGGCATTCCCACCCCCTCAGGTGGCTGGAATGGACATGGGACCTCAGCAGATCCCAAGAGAAGGCAGGTCCTTGGAGCCTGAAATGGCCTTGTAGGATGTCCGTTCTCATTAAGTGTTTCCTTCCTCAGCTGGCTTCTCTCCCAGCCGGCCCTAATGGGACATTTCCCAGCTGTGGGGACAAAGCCACTGTCACTCACGTTTCCGTCTGGGCTTGCTGAGGATGGGCACCTGAAACTCCAGAGCAGCTCCAGTTAGGAGAGGTGTGTGGTCTGGAAATCCCTCTGCTCCCACTTCCCAAGCTGAGGACCATGTCCCTGGTGGGAACCAGTGAGTGGCACCACCCAGATGGGGCCTGAGGAGCTCTTTTTGGTTCTGAAATAACCATTTTATGGCCTTGATGAGATAACACAGCCATCAGAAAGGTGACAGGGGACAGGGAAAGCACGAGGACCCCGCTCTGGTTTCCCAGCCTTGCTCCATCCCATTTCCCTGTCCCCCCAGCAAAGCTCAGGTAGAGGAAACCCCTGAGAACAGGCATGGAGGGTGCAGAGATTTAGGACAGGTCTCAAACAAAGTGCAGGGTTAGCCAGACAGCACACCCAGACCCAAACTGGCCACAGGAGTGGGCACAAGGGTGACCCCTCGCTTGGCACAGAGAGTTCAGGCACTTTATTTTCCAGCCCATGCCCACCAGTCACACTCCAAACCCCAGGGTGGATCAGACGCAGCCAAATTCCACCTGCAAAGTCTTTGCCTTTTCCCAAACCTCTTCTCCTCCCCCTCCTGGCTCGGGTCTGTTACAGCAAAACTCAAAGCTGGCCATGAATTGCATCAGGACTGGTCTGATCCCCACCCACAAAGGGAATGAGGCACCAAACTCCCAAAGGCTGGTCAGGATCTCTGGTCCTGGAACAAGGGGATGGAAGATGGAAGAAGGGGATGGAAGATGGTGCTACCTGTGGGCTGTAGGGTCTGGAAGGCTTAGCTCCAGCATGGAAAATGATCTTCACTCTGATAACCCATCCAAGGAACAGCCAAGAGAAAAGAGGCTGATCAGGAATGTTAAAAAAAACCCCAACAAAGTTATATAAAAAGTTATAAAATTACCCTCTGGGACAGAGCTCTGTACTGGGAGCAGGTTTGCTGCCCAACACCCTCATCTGTGAACAGGGTGATGTCTCCATCCCTTCAGGAATGTCCCAGCATGGGACAACTCACTTGGCAGGCACCTGAGATCCCTTCTGTCCCCCCTGGGACTGTGTTGCTGCTCCTGCTGAAACGGTTTTAGCCCCTGGGATTCACTTTAGGGTGGGATTCACTTCAGCTCAGCCCCCTGCAGGACAGAAGGTCAGCCAGGCTCCCTCCAGGTGGGAAGGGCAGGACACTCAGAAGTTCAGAGAGATCCAACAGGTCCATCTCCAGGATAAAACACCCTCTTTTATCAAGAGAAAGGACCCAAACTTCCTTTGGGACACGATTTTAGGATGTGTCGTCCTGCCCACATCCCTTTTCCCACACAGGCACTCTCTGTGGCAAATCAGTGTCTGCAAACACCATAAAGAGCATCAGAAACCTTCACCCAAACTGGAGGGTCCTGGCCAGGCTGGGAGAGCCTTTGGACAGGGCTGGGACCAGCAGAGCTTGTAATTAAGCACTGCTTAATGAGCCTCGACCCTCCTGAGCGTGTCAGAGCTGTCCCTTAGCAGGGTCTTTCCCCAGGAGGCTGGAAGGAAGAACCCTTTTCCCTCATAACCCTTTTCCCTCATAACCCTTTTTCCTCATAACCCTTTTTCTTATAACCCTTTTTCCTATAACCCTTTTTCCACATAACCCTGGACTGTTTGGTCCTTCTTGCAGAGCCACAAACCCTCTGCAGGGCTCAGGGACATTTCAGCATCCCATGGAGGGGCCAGACTAAGGGTCCCCACATCCCCACCCTCCTCCTCCTGCTTTTCTTAAGGACTGGAACAGGAACAGGAATTCTGATTTTATTCCTTTTGCCTCCACCAAGTCCCCCAGCAAAGAGAAGGGCACGAAATGAAGGTGGGTTAGAGAGAATTTCACCGGCCATATTTCACTCTGCCCCCGGTCCCTTCTTTCCTACAGAGGATTCCCAGCCTGAATATTGAGCACCNTCATCACCCTTTTTCCTCATAACCCTTTTTCCTCATAACCCTTTTTCCTCATTACCCCTTTTTCCTCATTACCCCTTTTCCTCATTACCCCTTTTTCCTCATTACCCCTTTTCCTCATAACCCCTTTTTCCTCATAACCCTTTTTCCTCATTACCCCTTTTCCTCATTACCCATTTTTCCTCATAATCCTTTTTCTTATTACCCTTTTTCCTCATAACTCTTTTTCCTATAACCCTTTTTGCTCATAACCCACTGTTTGGTCCTTCTTGCAGAGCCACAAACCCTCTGCAGGGCTCAGGGACATTTCAGCATCCCATGGAGGGGCCAGACTAAGGGTCCCCACATCCCCACCCTCCTCCTCCTGCTTTTCTTAAGGACTGGAACAGGAACAGGAATTCTGATTTTATTCCTTTTGCCTCCACCAAGTCCCCCAGCAAAGAGAAGGGCACGAAATGAAGGTGGGTTAGAGAGAATTTCACCGGCCATATTTCACTCTGCCCCCGGTCCCTTCTTTCCTACAGAGGATTCCCAGCCTGAATATTGAGCACCCCAAGCTTCCAAACACCCTGGGAGGTGATGGATTGCTGCTGAATGCAGCCTGAAGTTTTAAGCCAACAATTACTTTTCTCTGAAGGCTTTTTATTTTTTTCCTTTTCGCCCCCACCAGAGAAGTGGGGAACGAAACACCTTGGAATTGTTTTTATGAACAATGCTGTCTCCTGCACGGCCACTGGAAGCTCGGAGGGATGCTGGGTTATGAATAGCTCTCATTACTGGGGGAAAAAAATGCCCAGTTGTTGTGTCTGATCCTACAGTATGTGCAGGGGATTAATCACCACTTTTAAGGAGGATCAGAGCTGAAATTATTAACTCTGAGCGCAGAACTGGTTTAAAAATGAAGGAGACCATTTAGAGCCCATCTTGGATGCAGAACCTTCTCCTTCCCCCTCCTCTCCCACAGCGAGGGGAAAGGACCCTCCCCAGGGACAGATGAGGTGAACCTGGGCAGAATGAGGGTTTGTAACCCCATAAACCACATGGAGAACCCCTGGCTGAGGGAAGGCATTGCTCAAAACCCAGAGGATGAAGGGCAGGAGAAGGGCGTGGATGGGTTGGACCTCCAGGACATGACATCACTTTGGGGTCTCTGCTGCTTGTTTTTAATTGGTTGGGTGTCACAGTGTGCCATTTTACACACCACTCCCCAAAAATTAAATAATAATTCAGGAAAGGGCGAAAAAATCCCAAATCCAACAAGGTTAAACATGATTAATAAAAAGTTGGCTCTGCCTGAGCGACAGGAACTTCCCACAGGCAACTTTTGGCTCTCTTGGGGACCCTTTTATCTTCCCCCAGCACCTCGTGGTCTTGAGTGGGTCATGGGCTGAGATCCAGGGAGACAGAGCAAGTGGCACCCGACCCACAGGGGGACACCAGTGATGACAGCAGGTGTTTTGGTATTTTAAACCAACCTAGGCCAAGTGGTAATTTGGACACTGCTGTTTCACACCTCCTGAGCTCAAGGGCAGAGCTGCTGAGCCACTTCAGCCTCCCAAGGACCCCCAGATGTCCCAGGGAGGACAGGGTGACCACACACCCTGTGCCCTCAGGGGTGGATCAGACACAATCCCCTTCCTTCAGCTCCTCCAAACTCAGAACCAGGAGGAGAGGGCGACATCCCCAGGCTCAGAGCCCGTTCCTGGTGGGTACCTTGAGCATTCCCTGCCCACACCTTCTCTCCTCCGACGCCTACAGAGCTTTTCCCAGCCTAACAGAGTTATTTCCACCAGGCTGGGGAAATGGAGGCATGAAAAGGCTGAATGGCACGCAGGGAAATGCTCAAAATAGGAACCAAAAACGCTGATCACAGAATCATTGAGGTTGGAACAGCCCTCTGGGATCATCCAACCCACCCCGTGCCCGATGCCCACCTTGAGCACTCAGTGCCACATCCAGCCCTGCCTGGGGCACCTCGAGGGCTGGGCACCCCAAACCTCCCTGGGCAGCCCCTTCCAAGGCCTGACCACCCTTTCCAGGAGGGAATTCTTCTTGATGTTCCACCCGAATGCCTCAGTGACCTCCAGGGAGCACTTGGCAACTCTTGTGTGGACCAAAATAATCACTGGATATCCTGAGCTGGGAGGGACCCACAGGGATCACTGATCCAACCCCTGGCCCTGCACAGACACCCCAACAATCCCACCCTGTCCCTGTCCCGTTGTCCAAACCCTCTGGAGCTCTGGCAGGTTTGGGAAGTGCCCATTCCATGGGCAGCCTGGTCAGTGCCCACCACCCTCTGGGGGAAGGACCTTCCCCTGAGATCCAACCTGACCCTCCCTGGATCAACTCCAGCCATTCCCCAAAGCTCTGGCTGGTTCAACTGGGGAAACAAGATGGGTGAGACAACCCCCTGGACCCACCACCCAGAGCATTCCAGAAGTGTGTGGCCGTGGCACTTGAGTGGTGCTCCTGGTGGTGGTGCTGAAGTGGATTTGATGACCTTTCAGATATTTTCCAGCCTTAATTCCATGACCTCACCTCGTGCATGGGGTCCCCTGGGACCTGCAGGAACCTCAGACCTCACTGGGCAGTAGAAGGAAAGGACACAAAAGGCCAAGAGCTCCAAAAGGCTGACCTGGGGTGGCAGGAGGTGCAACACAACCCAGAGCAGAGCCCCTCTGAGGAGCCCTGAGCTGCTGCACAGGGGTTCAGCACACTCTGGTTCCTTGGAATCAGCCCAAGCTGCAGCAGCAGCAATCCAACCTCACTCTGAAACCCCAGAAGTGCCACAACGTCAAATTAAAGAGCTGCCACTTGAAGGACAAATCCTGAGGGAATGGCACAGATTTCCATTGATGGGCAGATCCCATAACCCTCATGGATCCCTGGAATTACCCACTCTGGAGGGCCTGGAGTGATTCCTGTCTCACCACAGGCTATTGACTATCCCTGCTGACACTCTGCCTCCTCTCTCCAGCAGTTTGCCCCCAAACCTACATGAACAAAGAGCACGAGCTCCAAACCAGGACCAAGGAACAGGGAGATCTCCCTCCTCTTTGATGCTGAAAAAGGATTTTTCCTTCCAAACCACCATCGACCTGCTCCGGCCTCACTCGTGTCCCGTGCTCGGCACCTCTTTAAAAACAGCCACAGGATCAACTTCTGCACTGTAAAACCCCAAACCCACTCGTGCTCAGTTCCCCTCTGTGCTCCTGGAGCTGCAGCTGCTCCCTGTGTGTCACACACATCTCCCTGCAAAGGCAAGTCCTGCAGGCAAAAGCAGAGGTTTCCACTTGTCCATCCAACTCCAGGAGTGGGGCCAGAGGGGTCAGGAGCTCCTTTCCCTGCCCGTGGGCACCCAGTGGCCACCAGGCAGACCCCACTCCCCTCCAGGGCACGGCAGGCTCTGCTGTTCAAAGGCAGCCACGGTGGCATTGAGATTTCTTTCTTGCTTGCTGGCTTTTTAAGAAGAGCCAGATGAGAAGACATTCAAACTGACTTTGACCTTTTCAGAACAGCCCGAGTGTTAATAATATTAAAACTGAGTTAAAAAAAATCAAAATCCTCACTACCTGACATAAGAAACAGGGGAGAGAGCCAGTAAATTCTCCTGTCTTGCCAAAATGGTTCTTGTCTACGAATGGCTCCTCAGCACTTGGTGTCCTTGCCCGTGCCACACTTCACCCACTGACCCCTCTGCAGATCCAACCCCTGCACCACAATGAAACAAACCCACAAACACCACTTCAAGGGGATGAGCTGATCTCAGGACCATGAAGATTTCTGGGTATCAGGTTTTATTAAACGCTGGAATGGACTTCAGTGAGTGCCAAGTCCCTCCCAGCCCTGCTATTCCTATACCAGCAACAGATGAACGTGGAGAAGAACCTGCTTAGCTTGCAGTTTACTTGGGAACGTGATGAGATTCCTTGGGAACATGATGAGATTCCTTGGGAATGTGATGAGCTTCCTGTGGCTCTGACACCACCGCCCCGACGTGCAGTTTGCTCCATGTCCCTTTGGGCTCACAGGCACAGCTGCTCTGCCCCTGCCCACCCACAGCCCTGCCAAGGAAGGAGGGATGGTTTTCCTGCTGAGAGTGGCTGGAAAAATAATTGTGGGTTCATGCGGCACACGGGCAGGAAAAACTCACCTACCTCCAGGTGCTGACTGGCACCCCAAGCTGGTAGAGATGGTTCCAAGGTGGGGTTGGACAGGGTTTGGAGCAACCTGGTCTACTGGAAGGCATCCCTGCTCATGGCAGGGGTTGGGACTGGGTGGTCTTCAAGGTGCCTTCCCACCCAAACCACTGTGTGATGGTATGAGACGCCTCTGCCAACCAGCCCATGGGTGAAGGGATGTGTGGGAGGTCACACAGGCAGGAGGGCATCGACCCTCATCTCCCCAGGGCAGCAGTGCCATGGGGACATGTAAAAGGGTTACCCAAGAAGTGTCCCCACCCAAAGACGTGCCCCCAGCAGTGTGAAGGGATTATAAAACCTTTGTAATAAAACCACCACCACTGAGTGATCTGCTGCCTTAGGCACTGCCCTGCTCGTGGCCAAGCAGTGCTGGGTGCCATCAGAAGGTGGTTCAGAAGGTTTTGGGCACAGGACCTCCGACAAACAGGGCTTTAGGGTTGGTTTTCCTCCAGACCATCCCATTTTCAGCAGTGTCAGATGCTGCTTCCCACCCAGGAGGGCGAAGGGTTAACCTGGCAGGGGGCTCCTGCAGCAATTCCAGGTGCTCCCTCCAACACTGGCTGAGCCTCCTCCTCCCAGCAGTTAGTGGCTTGAGAGAGAATCAAACTAATTACCTTAGTAATTACCAAGCTAATTACCTCTCTAATTACCCGATGTCTTTGTTCACATGGAGCTGGCATTCGTGCAGGGGAGCCCTGGCTCGGTGCCCCATGTTCTCGGGGAACCCTGCAATGACCTGAAGACCCAGGTCCCCTTCCCACCATGGTCCTCCTCAGCCCATGGCCAGGGTACCTCCCTTTTCCCCAGGGAGGGGTGGATCCTGACCCAGCTGACAATCAAACTAGAGGTGCACTTGTCCCCAGGCCCTGCTGGACACTTCTGCCCCCACCAGAACAGCAGCTGAGAGCAACCTGGAAGGTGAGCTGAGGTGACAGACACTCCTCTCCAACACAGAGCTGGACACAGAAGGGCGTTCCCCCAGCAAAACCCAACTGGATCATCACTGTCAAGGTGCCTCACCTTGCCAACCTTGCTCCTTTTTCATCTTCCAGACCCCTATTTGGATCATCACTGCCAAGGTGCCTCACCTTGCCAACCCTACTCCCTTTTCATCTTCCAGACCCCTACTTGGATCTTACCTTGGGCTCTCCAGGGATGGGTCCGAGTCACCCACGGCTCTCCTGAACATCAGGGTGACCCTGGGAATGGCCCCCAGGTCCTCAGGAAGTCACTCCTTGTCCAGCAGGAACACCAGTGGTGTCATTAGTGCTGGTTGGGACCTGCAGGGCGTTTGGTAGGAAGAGGTGGCAGAGGTTGAACACAGAGTGGGCTCTCCTGGCTGCAGGATGGAGCCCACCTTGCTCTCCCCTTCCACATCTCCTCTCCTGTGTCTTCAGCCAACATCCCAAACAGGGTCAGCTGAACACAAACCTGTGCCAGTCATGGGCTGACCAGAAGCCTGGCAGCCCTCCACCCTCTGTCCCTGCTCCTTGGGAAGCAAGGGGGCCTCACCCCGTGCCAGAGATCCCTGCTGTGATCAACACCTGGGCTGGGTTTGGGGTCTGTCAGTGCTCACAGGGCAGAAAGATCATCATGAACAGTTTGGGTTGGAATGGACTTTTATAGGTCATCTAGTCCAACCCTCCTGCCAAGGGCAGGGACATCTTCAATCAGAGTCCCATCCAGCCTGGACTTGAATATTTCCAGGGCTGGGGCAAAGATGCACATAGAGGAAACACCAGAAATCATCATTCTGCCTTGCCCAAACCCTGGGAGCATTCACAGCTCAGGAGAAGCCCTTGCAGTAGTTTCTAGAGGAGAAGATTGTCCAGAATTTGTTACTTTGGAACGCAAAAAGGATGGAAAAGAATCACAGAATCACAGAATGGCTTGAGTTTGAAAGGACCTTAAATATCCCATGAGCAAGAACACCTTCCACCAGCCCAAGGTGCTCAGAGCCCTGGGAAAGTCTCCCCTTCCTATCACCTCTTCAGCCTGAGAGATGAGTGTGACTCCACCTGCAGCTCCATTTGCCTCTTCAGACTCTCCCCAGAAGGGCACAGGATATAAGAGAGGACAGAGCAGGGACCAGCTGAGCTGTAAAACCCATCCCAACCCACAGCCCTGCCCCCAGGAAAGGCAATTCCAGTCCCTGCAGGCAGAGGGTGAGAAAGCCCCAGTGCAGCCCTGGCAGGTGATGGGAAGTGTCTCAGACATGCACAGGTCCTGAGGAAAGGCAGTCTGGAGTCTGAGGGACTGTGACACTGCCAAGTGACACCAGAGTGGCACAGCAGTGATTACTGTGACACTGGAAAGGCTCTGATTCAGCTGCTGCAGCGCTGCTTTCCCACTGAAACCCCTGGGTGACACTGCCCTGTGTTTACAGAGGTGTGAGGTGATGCAGATGGCATCACCTGGGGACAGATGGCACCCCTGGGGGCACCACCCCATCGTCCCTTCTGAGAGGGGGATCCATGGGGCTGAGCTTGCTCCACTGCTCAGTCTGGCAGGGAGCAATCTCAGCACTGGGTATTTCGGAGGAGATGGGAAGCCACTCCACGGGTTTTCCATATTAAAAAGCCCCAAGAGAATTCCAGGATTCTGAAGGTTTTGGTGCCCATACAAGCAAGTGGGGAGGAGGGGAAAGCCAAAGACTGGCAAAAGGACAAGGATGTGGGGACACACTGGTGGCAAAGGCAGACAAGGTGGTGAACTGAAGCTCCTTCCAAAAACATTCCCAGAATTCCAGGATCCCTGAGGCTGGAAAAGCCCTCCCAGTCCACGGAGCCCACCCTGTGCCCGATGCCCACATTGAGCACTCAGTGCCATGGCCAGTCCAGCCTTAGGCACCTCCAGGGCTGGGCACTCCAACCCTCCCTGGTTTGGCAGCCCCTTCCAAGGCCTGACCACCCTTTCCAGGAGGGAATTGTCCACAATGTCCAACCCAAACCCATCCTGGGGCAATTGGAGGCCGTTTCCTCTTGTGCTGTCCCTGTTCCCTGGGAGAAGAGACCAACCCCCCCTGGCTCCCCCTCCTGTCCCAGAGAGCCAGAAGGTGCCCCCTGAGCCTCCTTTTCTCCAGGCTCAGCCCCCCCAGCTCCCTCAGCCTCTCCTCACAGGACTGACCCTCCACACTCTTGCCCATCTTCATTGTCCTTCTCAGGACACGCTCCAGGACCTCAACGCCTTCCTTGAAGGGCCCAGAGCTGCTGCTCTGCTTCAAAGGCACAGGTTGCCCCCAGTGTGGAGTTCTCATGTCCACACCCCATTTGCCCCCATCAGCACCCCCCAGGTTCCAGCCACACACCCTGGAGACAGCACAGAGGGTGTTTGAAGAACACACCACCTCCAAGGAAGCCCAAAACTCAGCTGGAACAAAGCAAGCCACNCCTCAGCCTCTCCTCACAGGACTGACCCTCCACACTCTTGCCCATCTTCATTGTCCTTCTCAGGACACGCTCCAGGACCTCAACGCCTTCCTTGAAGGGCCCAGAGCTGCTGCTCTGCTTCAAAGGCACAGGTTGCCCCCAGTGTGGAGTTCTCATGTCCACACCCCATTTGCCCCCATCAGCACCCCCCAGGTTCCAGCCACACACCCTGGAGACAGCACAGAGGGTGTTTGAAGAACACACCACCTCCAAGGAAGCCCAAAACTCAGCTGGAACAAAGCAAGCCACGCTGATTCCCATTGCTCAGGGCTGGCAGGATGCGAAGTAATAAACATTTGGCAGCAACAGAGACCTTCCCTTGATTCCACGGCATCATCTGGCCTGAAAAACGTCTGCTTTTCCTCTCTGCTGCGTGTGACTGCCAACTCCAAGTCTGGCAAGGATGGACCTGCCAACTTCTTGGCTCTCTGTTACAAAAGAGACCATTAGAGAGAGGGATTTGTGAGGTAGCTCATTTGGAAACACTTACAGCAAGTCCTCATGTAAACACGCTACTCGAGCAGGTCTCACCTGGCACCTGAAGTTCAGCCCCACCATCCTCCTCTCCTACTCGTTGCTTCACGAGCCCAGCTTCTTCTCGTAGCACACACACACAAAAAAAATTAATCCTTAATCAAACAGTACTCACAAAGCATTTTGATAATTAGGAGAGTCACCGATAGTATTTTGCAGTTAATAAATGAGACCCACAGGTGTTCAGGACATGGTTCAAACACGGCCAAGCAGAGAAGCAGAACAGGTAAATAAACAGCACAAGGCTCTGGCCACGTTGCTCATCTGATAGGATTATTTTTACTATTTTTGTGTAAAAAGTCAGTTCTAAGAGTGCCTGGCTCAATGAATGTGGCACTTGTTACCTGAACAAAA
>WBMV01006825.1:103540-148627 GCA_013396655.1 Campylorhamphus procurvoides
CTGATTCCCATTGCTCAGGGCTGGCAGGATGGGAAGTAATAAACATTTGGCAGCAACAGAGACCTTCCCTTGATTCCACGGCATCATCTGGCCTGAAAAACGTCTGCTTTTCCTCTCTGCTGCGTGTGACTGCCAACTCCAAGTCTGGCAAGGATGGACCTGCCAACTTCTTGGCTCTCTGTTACAAAAGAGACCATTAGAGAGAGGGATTTGTGAGGTAGCTCATTTGGAAACACTTACAGCAAGTCCTCATGTAAACACGCTACTCGAGCAGGTCTCACCTGGCACCTGAAGTTCAGCCCCACCATCCTCCTCTCCTACTCGTTGCTTCACGAGCCCAGCTTCTTCTCGTAGCACACACACACAAAAAAAATTAATCCTTAATCAAACAGTACTCACAAAGCATTTTGATAATTAGGAGAGTCACCGATAGTATTTTGCAGTTAATAAATGAGACCCACAGGTGTTCAGAAGGACGTGGTTCAAACAACGCCAAGCAGAGAAGCAGAACAGGTAAATAAACAGCACAAGGCTCTGGCCACGTTGCTCATCTGATAGGATTATTTTTACTATTTTTGTGTAAAAAGTCAGTTCTAAGAGTGCCTGGCTCAATGAATGTGGCACTTGTTACCTGAACAAAACTGGGTGTTTGCAGAAAGCTGGGCTGCAGTTTTGGGGGCTCTGTGTCCTTTCATAGAATCCCAAAATACCTGGGTTGGAAGGGACCTTAAATTTCACCCATGGGCAGGGACACCCCAACCCTTACCCCAACCCTAAACCATGGGCAGAACACCCTTACCCTTACCCCAACCCTAACCCATGACCAGGAACACCCTTACCCCAACCCTAACCCATGACCAGGAACACCCTTACCCCAACCCTAACCCATGGCCAGGAACACCCTTACCCTTACCCCAACCCTAACCCATGACCAGGAACACCCTTACCCTAACCCTAACCCATGGCCAGGAATACCCTTACCCTTACCCCAACCCTAACCCATGGACTGAACACCCTTACCCTTACCCCAACCCTAACTCATGGCCAGGAACACCCTTACCCCAACCCTCACCCATGACCAGGAACACCCTTACCCCTACCCCAACCCTAACCCATGGGCAGGGACACCTCCCACTAGCCCAGGATGCTCCAACCTGGCCTTGGACACCTCCAGGGATCCAGGGGCAGCCACAGCTTCTCTGGACAACCAGAAGTCGTGGTGCTGCATTCCCCAGGACCTCCCAGGAAGGGAAGTGGTGGATACACCACAACACACCATCCCATGGGACCCTTTTAGGCTGCTGTGATGGGGAAGAGTCCTGTGCAAGCACAATTCCTGACACCAAGGCTGGTTACACACCAAAGCCTGTGCTTTAAAGCTCCAGCAAAAACATCTGCTGGCAGAGCATGAGTGAACAGCAGAGGGAACACCATGAGCCTCCAAGAGGTGGCAAGAGGCACAGACTGCAGCATCACTCTGTGCATAAAAGATTTATTGTCAGTACAGAGCGAGGCATCGTCGTCAGGGCTTGACACGAGCAAGAACTGCCGCCCCCAAACTAAAGGCCATGTTACATCTGAAGCGTTGGATCATGAACCCCATTCCAGCAGAAGGCCTGGAGAGAGACCCCACGGAGTTACACCCCTCGTGGAATAATTTAAAACACAATTTACAATTATACACTGCAAGGAGAGCTCTGAGGAGCTCACAGGGAACCGGCACACCAAGAGTTACACACCCCGGCCTTTGACAGCGAGACGTGTCTGAGGAGATCCTACAAGGAAATAGCAGCATTTGAAGGGTATTTCCCCTTTGTAAGGTCAGGGAAAGGTTCTTTTCTTCCCCTTCCTTCAATCACCAGCAAGTGGGCTTTGCTGAGACAGAAGAGTATCTTCGGACGTGTGGTTTTGGATGGAATAAGATCCAGGTCTTGGCTTTTCAAATGGTCACGCTGATTGAAACGGCTCTTCCAGTTCTTCTCTGTGTTGGTCTGGCCTCCAAAGGGGCTGTCAGATCATTCTTGGGGCAAAAAAAAAAGCTCTTCTGCTGAAATCAGTTGATGGTCTTGTGCTTGATGTGGACACTGCCTTTATCCTCCTCTGCCGAGCATGCTCTGCTACAGAAACAGAGGGGAGGGGAAGAGAGAGGGGCAAACATTATTTCAGGAACTCTGACTCATTCCAGACACTTCCTGAAGTTTGGCTACGACTCCTTCCCAGGATTTGCAGGTTTTGAAATTAAAACACAGAACCAGAAACGCTGTTGGCAAACACACCACGAGAGAGACACGTCACAGAATGAAGCTGGTTGAGACTCAAACAAGGCAGTGGTTTGGAGGCCTGAAGAGTGGCAGGAATGGCCCCTTATCATTCCTCAGGTTATCCTGGCTTTGGTGCTGTGGTTATTAAGGGAATTCAAATACCTGACCTTACAATATGATAAATCCCATTCCCAGCAATTACAATCTCAAGGAAGTACATCCTGAAGTCTTCCAACACCTGCACCTCCATCCTGGGTTCTGGGTCATAACCAAAACCCTGATGGTCTGAGCATGTTGTGCTGATCTTGAGCTTCATCCCACAGATCATGGAATGGTTTGGGTTGGAAGGGACCTTAAAGACCCTCTCGTTCCAACGCCCTGCCATGGGCAGGGACACCTCCCACTAGCCCAGGTTTCCCATCCCTGGGAGTGCTCAAGGCCAGGTTGGACAGGGCTTGGAGCAACCTGGGATAGAGGCAGGTTTGGAAGTAGATGGTCTTTTAAGGTCCCTTCCAAGCCAAACTATTTTGGGATCCCGTGTTCTTACAGGACACTGACAGGCCAGGCATAAAGACCTGCTGGAGACCATCCACTGGAGGACTCTGCCATTGGCCAAGGCAAACCTGCTCCTGCCTACCAAATCCAGAAAACAAGGGAGACAGGAATTAGGCAAGCAATGGTAGGGAGGGACTTGCTAATCTTTGGGAGTTCTGTCAGGGACAAGCCCAAATTGAAGCCTTGGAGTCTCACAGGAGACCAACAAACAGCTGATTCCAGTGTCTGGGCAACGTTGTGTGGCCAGAAGTGAGTCTGGACTGCATTGTCACAGCCATGGAAATCAGGGCTTGGGAAAATTAATCATAAAGGGAATGAAAAGCCGGTTGTCAGGAGTGTCTTCAACCAAATTCTCGTGGCATTCCTAAAAACAACCTACAAATAACTGTGGCATTGCAAAAAATAACCATCTGGCAGCGTTTCTGCAAGGGTTGGGGGGTGCACTTAGACTGGATTATGGGAAAATGTCTTCATGGAAAGGGTGCTCAGGCTTTGGAACAGGATGCCCAGAGTCCCCATCCCTGGATTTAAAGGCCACGTGGATGTGACCCTTGGGGACATGGGCTGGTGGTGGCCTTGGCAGTGCTGGGGAACGATTGGATTTCATGATCTCAGAGGGCTTTTCCACCCCAAACAATTCCATGACTCTAAGACTCCACCAAGTGTCCCCAGGAGCAGATGGCCACGGTGCTTGTGACCACAAACCTCCTCCAGAAGCCCCGTTGGAGAAGCACAGGAGTCAGTTTGAGGCTTCCTGGGTGCTATTCCAAACAAAAACGTGGGGAAAGTTTTTCCAGTCACCAAAATTCCCAGTCCCAGTTTGGTGGAGATTCCTGTAAAAGCAAAGGCTGCTTGACCTGGAAGGTTCTTTCTGCACTGGTATCACAGAACTGCTGGAGGACATGGCTGGGCTGAATATTAACTTTACATCAACTTAACAATTCAAATCATAACGCTGGAAATTCCCAGGGGATCTGAGCAAGACTGTGCTGCTTTTATTTAGAGTCCTAAGGAAAGAAATCCCAGGTATTTGTTCATCACACCCATCAAATCTTCAGATAAATGGGAGTGTCCCAGGCCTTGCTTTGGGTTTATCTGTATTTTGGGGGGGTTTTAGTGTTCTTCACTGACTCTTGCCATTTACCATCACCTAATAAATTCATGTATTATAAATATTTCCCCTGAGCTTCTTCCCAACACCGTGGAGGGAACTTGGCCCACAAAAACCTCCCTTCAATTAGGGCTGTGTGGAATGGAGCCCTAAAAACCCAAGGCCTTTGTGTTGCATTTCAAGTTCAGTGTTTCCACTGCACTGATTTCCCTTGTTTCTCTGTTTGATTGGAAATTGGTATCCAGTAAAAATCCTGGAGGATGAGGCCAAAATCCTGGGGTTATTCTGATTAGGATTCATGATTGAGGACCACTCTGCCCTCCAAACCCAAGGCTGAGGGATAACCTTTGCAGCCAGTTGGGCACCAGCAGCTCTTGGGATCATTCTCTGAAGTATTTGGAAATCTCACCTGCCTGCAGAGACTTGAATCCCTCTGAAATTCGATGTTTTAATAGGAAATTAGTGCAGAGATTCGTTAAACCACAGACTAGTTGTGTCTGTATGAAAGAATCAGAACATCTCGTAGCCTGGGGTGGGGAATAATTAAAGAAAGCACCATAAAATGTGTATTTTCCCAGCCACATTGTCCCCATCAGGGGCCGGAAGACTGGGATAAGTGATTAAAATGCCCCTGGATGGGCCGTGTTTTAGTGCAGTGACTGATGTGGCTGGAGATGCTTCAGCACAAAGAAATGCCACACACAATCCTGATATCTCCCCCTTAATGGCTCCATTAGGTAAGTTTTCCTCTCCATTACTATTATAATAAAATGCAAACATTAATAATAGAGTTTAATTCATCTCACTGGCTTCTCATGACTTTGGGAAAAGATTTCAAGGGAAGATACAGCAACGTGTCAAACTCCTCTGAATTAACAACTCCCTGGGCTTTTCTAAGAAGGGGAGAAAAGGACAGATAGAGACATGAGATTACAGACAGGATGAGAAATAAGGAGCACACAGAAGAGAGGGGGAGATAATTATAAGCAAGATAGGGAAGAAAGAGGAGTCAATAAATTCAATTTATGAAAAGCACGGAGTGTGCTCAGCCCGAGCACAAGTGCCCAGACTCACGGCCAGGAAATCGGATTAGTAACTTATTTGGTTTTCAATATCTTGCTCTGTTCCCTCTAGCAAATTCTCTTCTTCCTTTGTTTCTGGCAAGGCAGTGTCAGTTAACTTCTTCATTCCTGAACCTGCTGTTTATCCCACTCCTCTGGCTCCCAACCAAGGGAAGGCAATTTGGAAGTCTTTTCTAACCAGTGTTTAGGAATTATTTCAAAGGGGCTGCCTGGACTTGTGGGCAAACAGGGAGGGGAAATAATTGCAATTACAGCTCAGGCAGCGCAGGGAGGGCGAGCTCATGTTCATTATGGAGAACAATTGCTCCTGCTTGCAAATATTTCCATCATAAAAGGCTTCTCCTTCTCTGTTATCATGAGAGGAACCTCTCTGAATTCTCATCTTGAAGCGTGTGTGAAACAGAATAAGAAACATTTCGGAAACACTTTTAACTACTTGACAGGCTTGGTTGAAGATCTTCGACAAGAAAGGTGTTTAGAAGGGTTCAAAACCCTAATGCTCATATTTATGCAATTCCTTTTTCCTGCACCTTCTGAACACGAATTAATTCATCCTCATCACAGCCTTCTGAAGAAATCCCTATCAGATACAAACTCCAGTTAGAGCTTCAGCATGTAGGAGTAATTAATCCAATTTTTTTTAAGTTGCTTAAATAATAATACAAGATTATAAATGCAGTGAATTAAGTGTTGCAGATGCTGCAGAACACAGGGAAAATGTAAGCCCCTACATTTATATGGTAACAGGTGACAGGACAAGAGGAAACAGCCTCAAGTTGGGTCAGGGGTGGATTAGATTGGATATTTGGGAAAACTCCCTCCTGGAAAGGGTGGAACAGGCTGGAGTGTCCACCCCTGGAGGGGTTTCAAAGCCCTGTGGATGTGCCACTTGGGGACACGGGCAGTGGTGGCCTTGGCAGTGCTGGGGATGGTGGGACTGGATGGTCTTAGGGATCTTTTCCAACCCAAACGATTCCAATATTATTCACTGGCCTTTTTCCTAAAAAAAAGGAGCCTGGTGCATTAAAAAATGGGCAGGAGGAGGACACATCATGGAATGGGTTGGAAGAGAACAAGAGACTTTCCATTCCCACCCTGCCATGGGCAGGGACACCTCCCACTATCCCAGGTTGTTCCTTGTCCAACCTGGCCTTGGACACTCCCAGGGATGGAGCAACAAAGATCACCACAGGATTTATTAAAGGAGGTGATTTTGGCAGGGGATGATCTCCCTGGCTGAGGGACAGCTTTGGCCCTGCCACACAACCCCAGCCTCCTCCCACGTCTCAGAGACCTCCAGACCATGAGGAGTGCTTAACTCCGACAGGATTTGGGGGAATACTCCTTAACTCCGACAGCATTTTGGGGAATACTCCTTTCCAGGAATGCCAGACCGTGGCAGTGGAGCAGCAGAAAGGTCCCTGCAGCCCAAGTCTCACAGCTTTTCTGCACAGGCAGAACCAAGTGCAGTGAGAATCCCTGCAATGATCAAACACCAGACGTGCTCCCGGGGCCTCTGCTGACACGTTGGAACGTGTGTCTTCACATCTTCAAATATTAACTCGCAGCTTGCAGCAGAAATAAAGATCAGCAGACTTATTGAAGCCCTTTTTACATATCCTGCATATGCTCTGCAAGCACATTTCCCACTGCCTGGTGAGAGAATACAGCTCTGAGGTCAATATGGGCATCCCTGAAAGATGTGAGCCAGGGAAAAAAGAATAATATTTAGAATTTTTCGCTTCTTTTCATTAAATCGTGCATATATTACCGTGATTTTCCTTTATGCTACACTCATAAAGCATAAAGGTTTTCATCTGCAGTCACACCCATGCTCTAAAAACATGGAAGAGAGGAAGGAAAGGTCAGGTAAAGGGCAGTATCAGTCCCTTGGGTCTGGAATTCCACCTGGTCTGAGACATCCATGAATTTCTCCCTTTTACACCAAGAGGCACCATGGAGTTTGATCCCCTCATTTTCTGCTAAACCTGCAGGAAACACCTGCCAAGAGCAGCAGCTCCCACAGCAGCTTCCCGAGGGAAGGGATGGAAAGCTGAGCAGGGAACTAACCCCAGTTTGTGACACACCCAGGCTGGGAAGGCTCATTGGGTGTCTGATGGTCATCCCATGGCTGTCCAGGGGCCAACTCACCTGTTTGGCGTGGTTGACACAGCGCAGGTACTGGTTGGCCAGGGCAGAGCAGCTCAGGGTCTCGTGAGGGTGCTGTTGGTAACACTGCAGGATCTTGTCCTGCAGCTCAGCACAGATGGGGTGGGACTCGTATCTCCTGGGGGAAACAGAAAACAACTTCATGGTTTGCTTCACAAAGGATTTAGGGAAAGACACAACTCTTTTTTTTCGTTAGTTGTTATTATTATTATGGATTCACAGACCGGTTTGGGTTGGAAGGGACATTAAAGATCATCCAGTTCCGAGGTCCTGCCATGGGAAGGGACAACTTCCACTAGACCAGGTTGTTCTGAGCCCTGTCCAACCTGGCCTTGGACACTTCCAAAGAAAGAAATCCTTCCCTGGGAGGGTGGGCAGGCCCTGGCACAGGTTGGGCAGAGAAGCTGTGGCTGCCCCTGGATCCCTGGGAGTGTCCAAGGCCAGGTTGGAGCAACCAGGGCTAGTGGAACGTGTCCCTGACCATGATAGGGGTGTGGAATGAGAAGATATTGAAGGTCCCTTCCCACCCTTCCAACCATCCTGTGACTCTGATCCTTATTTTGCTGATTGGCCAAGGCAGATCAGCTCTCCTGCAACAAGGAAATGAAACACGAAGCACAAACGCTGCTCCTCAGGGGAAGTGACTTCCTGACAATCACTCAAGACGTTCTGCTAAGAGAAAGGAATGCTAAATCCCCTTGATTTTACACTATGTACCCACATAAAACATCCCCTTTCTCTTTTCATTCATTACCCTCCAGCAGCCTAAACCAGCATTTCCATGCGGTCCCAGGTGCTTACACACCTTCTGATCTCCGAGTTCAAACTCCTGCAGACCCTTCAGGGGGGAGGATTCTCCCTTAATCCCCCCCGTGCTGATATCAGCACGTGCTTCCAGAGCATGGGAAGCATCCAAATGTGCAAAGCCCCTGCAGATGGCCAGGGCTGTGCTGGCATGGGGAGGGACAGGGAGCACCACGTGGATGTCCAAACTCCCAGCAGTGATGACTGAGGCCCAACGAAACCCCAGTCTGAATTGATCAACTAACAGGACAAACAGGAGTTAAAAGACCCAGAGCAAACCATGCTGTGCCTTTATGGTTTTCAAGTGACTTCTTCAACAGAGGTGAAGAGAGAAGGGAATGGGCTGCTGTGCAACTGCTGCAGAAATTCTGTCAATGTATTTAGAGCCACTGCAAGGGGGGGACTCCAACCCGTGTTAAAGAGCTTTTGTGATTGCTTTTTCTCTCATTAGTGCCTGAAATCCACACATGATCCCTTCTTTGAATGCTGCTATGGATTCTATACCCTGCCCTGTAAGACACGTCATCTCCTGCCCCTCGGTCCCTTGTTTTCCCCACTGTGACTTTTCCCTGGTGATTTTTGATAACATCCTCCCACGCACTGCAGATCTGATGCGAGTCAATGTGAACAAGTCCATTTCCTTCAAGGCAAGTAAGTCCATTTTCTTGGATTGCTCCGTTGAAGGCGAGCGCCGTCTCCGTATTGATCCGCCGTGCTTGTTCCACAGCCCTCTAATGCACCACTTGTACTTTTGGGAAAGCACTAAATGAGATTGTTTCCTGGCATTAGGTGGCCAGAAACCACGTGCTGCAGGATCTCCCCTTCAGGGAAGCAGATTCCATCGTGCTTGATGGTGACCCCATCAAAGGGTTTGCCATTGATTTCTGCTGGTGATGGATCATGGAACGCTGAGATGGATGGTCGGAAACAGCCAAGAGCAAGGGAAGTCCTCAGAAGGGGAATGAAATATCTCCCTGACAGAGAACTTCCTGAAGTTCCTATGATTAGATCAATTAATCCTTAGATTGGGTATTAGGAAGAGATTCTTGGCTGTGAGGGTGGTGAGGTCCTGGCACGGGTTGGGCAGATGATGCCCCGTCCCTGAAGTGTCCAAGGCCAGGTTGGAGCAAGCTGGGCTAGTGGAAGGTGGCCCTGCCCATGGCACTGGATGGTCTTGAAGGTCCCTTCCAACCCAAACCTGTGTTCTAGGAATAAGGGTCATTTTACAGAAGCATTTAGGGCTGTGTGGGGTTTGACTGCAGAAAAAGCTTGGCAGGAAAGGCAAACAGTGCAAACCCAGCAATTATGGGGAATCCACTGTGAAAACGTGGGAGTTCCAAATACCTGAGCAAGAAACCTGCTCTGGACCCAGAGCTGGCCCTGCTTGGAGCAGGATGGATGCCCCTTGTCCTGAGAGATCTGCACTTTGGGACATGTGGCAGGGAAAGTGTCACCACAGAATCCCAGAACGGTTTGGCTTGGAAGGGACATTAAAGGTTATCTTATTCCACTCCCTGTCATGGCAGGGACACCTCCCAGTGTGCCAGGGTGCTCCTTGGGCAGTGCCAGGGATGGATCCAGGGGCAGCCACAGCTTGTCTGCGCAATCCAGCCCAGCCCTGCCCACCCTCCCAGCCAGCAATCCCTTCCCAGTGTCCCACCTAAATCCCCCCTCTTTCACTTTAAAACCCTTTCCCCCTGTCCAATCATCACCTGCCCGTGCAAACAGTTGCTGTCAATAAACAAGATCCTGTCCCCCAGCGGTGTTGGTTTGTTTGCTTATTTATTTATTTAATTGCTCGGGGATTTCCCAGATTTCCATCTCCACTCTGGGCAACTCAATAACTCCTTTCACAGAACCAGCACGCCCGAAATCCCAAACTCCTTTCTTAGCAAGAGTCAACACGAGCAGCAGCCTGAGCTACGTGGCACGTTAGCAACGACGTGGGTTTATTAAGTTTACAATCACTTGATCTGCTTTCCCTTCTCCAGCTGCTCCTCAAACATTCCTGTGTGCTGGAATAAACCTCCAAACACCCCCCCTTTCCCATCAGGTTGAGGCCATCCCAACCTCATAAAGGTAATAAGATGGAAAAAAAAAAACCCACAAAAGAAAACGAGAGCGAGCGAGCGAGAGCCTTAAAGAGGAATATTCTATGCTGAAGCATGAAAAGGAAATTTAATGAAGGGAACTTTGTAGTCCTGTGGGCTCTCTCAAAGAGCATAGCTTATTGTGCTCCTGGGGGCTGCGGGGAAGGAGCCCCTTCATGGCATTCAAACAAAATGTCTACTAAAGAGGAAATTGGAAATCACCACGGTAAGCTTTCCAAGTCGTGTGATAAAACTGCCATCCTGACTGAAGGAATCTGAATGGCTGATGAGCTTCCAGCTGTGCAGGTATCTGGCAGAATCCCACCAGAGCAGGACTCGAGGCAATTGTCGTAAAATATGGAGGGGAGGAAAAAAACCAGCAACGAGAAAAGCGGCGTGCGAGGGAAAAACAGTGTCATTAGAGGGGCAGGAGCAGCCAGGGCTTCATTGAATTCCTCATTAAAATGCTGACACCTATCAAAGGCATCTGATTTCATTTGTGTAACCCTTGGCATCTCAGGCTGCCTCTGGTACTAAATAAAACAGCCCCCACTGATCCTTGGGCTGCAAGGCCGAGCGGCACAAAGTAACACAACCTGCAGCTCTCGAGGGCCAAGTCTCGCCTTGCCCTCCAAACCAGCAGCTCAGCACACCCAAACCACACACTGGGGATGGGCCCCAGCACGTGGCCATGTCCACAGAAGTCCTAATTGTAAAGCAAACCCCTACAAATGAACGTGGCACCAATTAGTGCCGATGCACCAGCATGGGAGGGTGTTGGAGATGATGCCCTGACCTGTTTCGTGGATGGAAGAGGAGCCATGCTGTGACCAGACCCCAGCAGGGCTGGCAGAATGCAAAATAAAACACCCAAATAAAGGAAGATGTTTCTTTTGTCAAGGTTCTTATAACACACACAAAGATAAGGAAGATGGAATCGATGCGAAGAGATGGTGAGTGAGACAAAAGGGAACTGAGGCAAAGCTGCACCCTCACCACAGGCAGCCCACCAAGTGTAACTGTTTACAAGAGCTTGAGGAGCAGCCCAGAGGATTTTCAGAGCGGTTTGTGGGAATTCAGCCAATCGACATTGTCTGTGTCCAGCAGAAATTCCTTCTGAGAAGGAGTGAAAGCCCAAAAAAGGGTTTAAGGATGTCCATAATTCTGCACGTGCAAATGTGGAAATAGCTGACCATGGAATGGTTTGGGTTGGAAAGAACCTGAAAGTCCATCCAGTTCCAACCCCTACCATGGGCAGGGGCACCTTCCACTAGCCCAGGTTGCTCCAAACCCCATCCAACCTGGTCTTGGACAATTCCAGGGATCCAGGGGCAGCCACAGCTTCTCTGGGCTGAGGGAGGGATAGAAGGTGGTGTCACTTGGGCTTCAAGGAGGGAGTGAACAGGGAACTGGAAGCAGAAATGGGACTTAGAAGGCTTCAAAAATGAAGATGTGTGACTGGAACAGGCTAACACTGATGGGGAAACCAGTGGCAGCATGGAAGGAGAGGATGTGAATGAATTCAGGGTAGGAAAGAACCTCAGCAGTGCTTCCACCAGACACAGGCAGGGCCAGATTTCACTGCTCATGGCCAGGGGGGGGAAAAGAAATATAAAACAAACACTGCAGGAAGAGGAAGCCTGAGTAGTGATGGATTTAACTGAGCAGATGGACCAGAAAGGCCACATTTGAGGTGTTTTGCATACAGGGTCAACAAGAGAGACACGTGAGCCCAGCTGAGGAGACCCAGAGAGGGGGTGAAGTGCCTGAGACAGCAGCCAGACACTTGTCCCCTCCATCACAACACTAAAAGGTGCTGGGGGGGAGGCTCTTCTTTATTTTTCCTTTAAATTACCTCACCCAAAAAGAGCCCCGTGCAGCAGCATCGCTGCCGAGAGCACTTCCAAGCCCGGCTCGCAGCACAGAAATCAGCAACGAACCAAGAGAACAGGAGAAAAAAGACAAAAGGGCAGATGGCAACGAAGGCTCTCGCTGCTGCACCATTATTTTTAGGTTTTGCAGTCATTTACTCTTTCTATTAAATCATTTTGGAAGATTTGTCTTCGCACATGAAGGAGGCGAGGACTCGAAAGCGCGTCCTGGAACGTGTAAAGCACGAAACAAACAGTTCCTGCTCTCCTTGGAATGGTTGGGAAGGAGGAACAGGGAGCTGAGTGTGGGGTATCTGCAAGGGATGGCACAAAGCAGGCCCTGCTCAAGCTGTGCCCACGCAGAGCCCTCCCAGCCCTCGGGTGGGAAGTGGTGCCAGCAAAAGATCAAGTGGATTCTTGCCTTTCTTTACGCTCGGATGCGCAGCGGGGCTTTGCCAAGAGGGGGGAAAGAGAATCTTCCTAAGGGATGCTGGCAGAGAACCACGGGGGGCTCTGCTCCACAACAGAAAATGCAAAATCTGTGGAGTAATAGTGAAGAAATGGCTTAGTGAGAGGTTTAAATACAATTTACTGCACCTTTGATCAAGTCCAGTGTTAATGTTGAGGGGTTTCTGCCTCCTGAAATCCCAGCGCGCGCCAAATCGCAGGCAAATGTTTGCCATTCTCTCGTTTGTTTCAGCTCTCACCCAGCTCTTCTTAAAGCAAATAAAGATCTCCTTCAACCATCCTGACCTTTGGAATTTAGGGATGGAGATGAGGAGGGGAGGAAAGACACATTCCAGGATATTCACACACTGCATGAAGAGAGACATTTAATTATGTCTGCGGAACACGGAGTCAAGTTCAGTATGTTGACAAAATCCTGGTTTAACAAGGAAGACTGGCATTACTGACCTTTAGAGAGGGCTTTTCTTCTAACCTAGGGAATGTTTCCCACCTGGAGAAACACCTGGTAAGGTGGGCAGGCATTGGTTCACTTTTTAGCATAATCCAAATGGGAAGCATTTCTTGCGTTGCAAGAAGGTATTTATGGCAGGGAGGAAAGAGCATCTCTGAGGTTCAGAGGGAAACAATGATCTGAACTCTAGAAAAGCAAATAAATATGAGCAGAACTTCAGGAGAGCTGGAGAGGGACTGGGGCCAAGGAGCAGAGGGCCAGGACACAGGGAATGGCTTCCCAGTGCCAGAGGGCAGGGCTGGCTGGGCCATTGGGAAGGGATTGGTGGCTGGGAGGGTGGGCAGGGGCTGGGCTGGATTGCCCAGAGAAGCTGTGGCTGCCCCTGGATCCATCCCTGGCAGTGCCCAAGGCCAGCCTGGAGCACCCTGGCACACTGGGAGGTGTCCCTACCCATGGTAGGGGTGGAACAATGGGATCCTTGATGTCCCTTCCAACCCAAACCATTCTATGACTGAGCAATTCCACGTTTGCCTGTGCAAAGGTACATCCTTAGACCCTTCCTTGGGCTGGGATTTAGAAGAGGATTAGGATGAGGATCAGAGAAAGGTGTCCTGGTGGTGAATCCCAATTTGACCAATGAACAGGTTGCCAAGGTGAATCCTCAGGCTCTTAAGACACCACATTAGGGCTGGATCTCCTCAGCCTAGAGAAGGACAACTGCCAAGTGCACATTAGATGGAGCTCTGAAATTCCAGGAGAGAGGCAGCCAGAGAGCAGATCTGCAATGAAAAAATAATCCAAATCTTCTCCAAAGAGCTAAGAAAAGCTGGTCCTCAGTCCTGGAGGACATTGGGTTAATCATAAGCACCTCTGGGTGTCAGAAGTCCATCAGGAGATGGTAACCAGTGTCTGGCTGAGGGAAGCCCCACTCATTACTTGTTTGAAGGACAAAGGGTGTCACTGCATCCTTCCCTCAGTGTTCCCCAAAAACCCACTCGCAGCTGTTGCCCACCAGTGTCAGGACATCTCTGCCCTGCCCTGCTGTGCTGCTGACACCCCAAACAGCTGGAGGAGGAAGCCACCAAATGAAGACAAGGTTCCCACTGACCCCCACAGACAAAATCAGTTGAAATCATTTCACTGAAATTGATATGAATTGACTTTCATTACCCCAAACCACTATTTGTTTATAAAATTCCCCTCCTTTGGAAAAAAAACCCCAAAACAAACCCTAAAATACAAAACACAGCACCACATTATCACACAAATGTACCTCACACACAGCTGGTCCCCGCAGCTGCAAAGCTGGAATTACCCAAATTTAGGATGCACAGCTCTTTTTTAGCTTAAGGGGCAGTTTTTATGGCGTAGCAGGATCCTAAAATAAACAATCACATGGATGAGAATGATACAAATTGGTTCTAACAGGGGCACGGATGCTTTAACAGTGGAGAATAATAATACAGCAAGTCTTTAATTAGAAGAAACTCCGGAAGGAGCAGTGGAATATTTTATGTATCTAAATATTATATATATAGGAAGAACTTCGTGGTCTTGCCCTGCTCAAAGCCATTTTGGCAGGTTCAGAGACAAAGAATGCCCATGTCAGACAGGCCCAAACACTGAGCAGAACAACCCCCAACCCAATCCCAGCACAGGAGCCCAATCTGCTCTGTCTGGATGGAGTCAACCCCTCCAAGCCCAGGCAAACGTGACCAGCCTTTCAACGCTCCCCTCTGGAGCCTCATCCTGGAAATCCACGCCTCCAGATGATCTGTAGGGTTTGCATGTGGTATCACTGGAGCTCGGCCTCATTACTCCATCCCAAAAATGAGTTAATTAAGGCTGGCAGCATTCCACTGGCTCAGCTGGTGGGGGGACCACCAGGCAAAGATCACCACGGCAAACAACACCAGGTGGTCCCATTTCTTGCTGTGAAGTCCTAACAAGGATTTTTGGGGGTTTTCTGAAGGTTTGGGTGCAGCAGGGGAATCAGGGCCCTCCTCAGCTCCAGCTCCAGCTCCAGGCAAGGCAGAGCCAGCCTTTGGAAAATTGAGTTGGTGCCTTGGCTGGCATTTCTCACAGAAGTGGCTGATTCGGTTCCAGAGCTACTTGGATGTATTAATTAGCATCCCATACTAGATTAAAATACAGTATTTCTAATTTTTAAAGTAGAAAGAGTTTGAAACTTGACTCTATATGAAGGTGGCCAAAAATCTATAGTTCCACCCACTTAAATTATCCCTATTAATTGTATCCCCACTTAAATTATCCCTACTAATTGCATCCCTGTCATTAAATTTGCCCCAGCAATGTTACATCACTGTGGGTGTAAATCACACACAAAAAATACAGAGAGACCTAAAAAAAACCCCACAAAATAAGCAGCATAAACCAAAGCCACGACAGAGAACCCCGTTCTGGATTTATGAGCACCACTTATTTCCCACTGCAGGCTTTGGGAACGCCTGAGTACCACCATCATCCCCAAACTGTGGCCATAAAACCTTCACAGCACCTTAAACTACTGCACTAAAATAAGAAAAAAAAAAAGAAACAACCAGTTTTCCCTTTATAAAGGTGCTAAATAATGTGGTACAACAAGGAGATAACGTTTCTCACCCACAGCAAAGGTCAACGACCACACTCAACACAAAGACACTAACTCGGGGCACATCATTATCCAAATATTGCTCTCCAGAGCAAGGGGTGTGTTTAACTCTTTCCTCCTGCCATAAAAGGCCCAAACCCCTGTGAGTGAGCACAAAAATCAGAGATATTGGGAGCAGAAGCAGCATCCAGGCAAAACAACCACCACTTCAAGCCTTCCAGCCTTGCCACTCCGGTTATTGGAGGGAACTGGAGGTTGGAACCTTCAGAGATGGTGGAACAAATGCCAATTTTTCATTTGGGCAGGGAGCTGTTTGACTAAAAAAAAAAGGCTTGGATTCACTGGGTTCAGCCACAAAGGCTACAAGTGCTGCTCCAGATCTGGGGCTGGGATGAGGATGAGCTGCTTTTTTTATAAAATATAATCAGGGGGCTGTAACAACAATAAAGTGCCATCAAATACAACAAAGGGTAACAAGTGGGTGCTGGACCGTGCTGCAATATATCTTAGTTTTAATGTGCTCGTACAGAGTGTTCCAGAAATATTAAACATCATGCCCTCAGCATCCTTTTCAGTACCTTAGCAAGGGGAAATGCACCTCTGGCCAGGAACTGCACTTACAGAGAGGAGCTGTAAATCACAATATTCACGTTTTATCGCTGTTGGCATTATTTGAAAATTATTTCTCACTTCATAATTTTTCACTGCTGAAGCATCACTAGTGGATGTTTTCCTCAGACTGTGACAAGAAATGATGATGAAGATGCTGCAGGGCTGGAGCCCCTCTGCTCTGGAGCCAGGCTGGGAGAGCTGGGGGGGCTGAGCTGGAGAAGAGAAGGGTCCAGGGACACCTGAGAGCCCCTTTTGGTGCCTGAAGGGGCTCCAGGAGAGCTGGAGAGGGACTGGGGCCAAGGAGCAGAGGGCCAGGACACAGGGAATGGCTTCCCAGTGCCAGAGGGCAGGGCTGGCTGGGCCATTGGGAAGGGATTGGTGGCTGGGAGGGTGGGCAGGGCTGGGCTGGATTGCCCAGAGAAGCTGTGGCTGCCCCTGGATCCATCCCTGGCAGTGCCCAAGGCCAGCCTGGAGCACCCTGGCACACTGGGAGCTGTCCCTGCCATGGCAGGGGTGGCACTGGGTGGTCTGGAAGGTCTTTTCCAACCCATCCCATTATCCTGTGGGGGTGACTGGAGAGCAGTTTCCCAGCAGAAAGCAAAGGGCACTGCAGGGAAATTTCAGTGCCAGCTCAGAGGATCCCCCAAGGTCTCTCCTCACCCTCTGAGATCTGGCAGCACTAATTAGACACCAGGCTGTTAAATGGAACCTTCTCCAAGGCACTCCTTGTGATGCCTTGTGTTTAATAACCTTAGCACAGACGATTTTCAAGTCCCTATTTCTCTTGCCAACATCTTCAGGTAGTTTGGCAGAGGGGGATGCTTTGAAGGGAAAGTAGCTCAAGTTTGACAAACTTTAGATTAACCACCACATTTCTCCCCAGTCAGGTCGTGCCCCTTGATTTCAGCTGGTTCCCACTGAAGTTTTCCTGCTAATTGCTGCTGGCTGAAGGATTCAAACTGGCTGCAAATCTTGTTACTAAGGATGGGATGAGGCTGAGGGAAAGGAAATGAAGCCACTTGCCATCTGCAAGTGAAAACTGGTGATCTTTGCCATCAGGCTGGGATTTTGGGGTTGGTTTCTGAAGGGGTCTCAATACAACAAAAGTCTGAAATAACCCTTAGAGGAGACCAGTAAGAATTCAGGGGAGAAGGAGTCAGTGATGGGAATTGTCAGAGAAATAGCATTTTTTCCTACAGAACTTTCCCCCTCCTCCTGGCATCACTTCTGCAAACAGGTTTAATGTAAAATGACCTCTTTCATTTCATGGCACAAGCAAAAAAGGTGCCTCTTTTGGGGGTAAAAAACAAAGCAGCAGGATTTGATGGTGTCCATCCCATTCCATGGGAAAGGGGAGTCCACTTTAAAGCAAAGGTGGGAGCAGTGCAGCCACCTCACCGAGGGCTCAGAGAGACAATAATGAACATAATTAGAGTTAGTTATTGTTTGCTCTGCTCATACCCCTGATTTGACAATGCTCCTGCCAGCAGAGCTGCTTTATGGGATGTGTTTTTCATGGAGCAACCCTCCCATAAATCAAGGCTGAGGCAATGCTGGGCAGTTCCTCCTGCAGCCTGGCTGACAATCAAAGTTAACACACAGCCCTGCCTGTTAATTCATCCATCTCCATAAAAGTGTCCCTGAGACAGAGCCTGTTCCAGATTCCACCAGGTCCTCTCCTAATGCAAACCTGTGGCTTAAATGCCATGGTAAGGGCCAAGGGAAAGTTTGGAAGAAATCACTGCTTTTCTCATTTCTTTCTGTGTTACAGTGAAATGATTCCACTTTGGGGCGGGTCTAGCTTGAAAAATGTGGATTTTACTACAATGGGAGTTTTCACACACGAAATAAACCCCCCCTGGAAAATGTGGATTGTTAGAGATTTTACGAAGAAGTGGAAATTATCAATATTTTGCTTTTGGCTGAGATTGGTGTGAGGGAGGATTTTTATATTCAAGCACTGAACTCTGATAAGAGGATAAGAGTTAATAAACTTATTTCAGTAGTAGAAATACCCTCCTAAGGAGAAGGGGGAATGTCTGAGTGGTATTAATTTTGTATCTCCCAGGGCCTGAAGGGGCTCCAGGAGAGCTGGAGAGGGACTGGGGCCAAGGAGCAGAGGGCCAGGACACAGGGAATGGCTTCCCAGTGCCAGAGGGCAGGGCTGGCTGGGCCATTGGGAAGGGATTGGTGGCTGGGAGGGTGGGCAGGGGCTGGGCTGGATTGCCCAGAGAAGCTGTGGCTGCCCCTGGATCCATCCCTGGCAGTGCCCAAGGCCAGCCTGGAGCACCCTGGCACACTGGGAGGTGACACTGGATGGGCTTTGAGGTCCCTTCCAAGCCAAACCATCCTGGGATTCTCTGCAAACAATGAGTTTACAAATCAGATCCCAAAGAAGGAGGTGATGGTGGAATTTTCCCATCCCTCATGTGTGGGTTCCAAGGAGCAGCAGTGACTTCACCTGCCCAAAAGTGACATTCCCCATGTCCTGAGCACCTGAGGACAACTCCTGCCCCACACTGTGCCATGCCCAGAAACCAGCAAAAAAGCACAAATCTCCAGGTTTAAAATGAAGGGAAATTATCTTTACCCTCAATCAATTCTCTTGAAAAAAACCCCAAAACCTGGGGGTCCAGAGGAATGTTCTCTGTGCAATTTATCTGCCTAAGGGAGCCAAAATACTCAGTGGCAAACTGCTTGAATTGGACACTGAATTTATCAATAAGCAACCTGGTTTTAACAATTTCACTGACCTCATTGATGGTAACTTTTAATTGAGAGGGTTATAACAATTTAATGGCCAAACTGCTCAAGGTAAAAGGGAAAAGAACATGTGAGGGAAGAGCAGGATCTCCCTGCCAGCAAAGAGGTGTGTCCAGCACACACAGACCTACAAAAAAGCCTGTCTAGCAAAAAAATTATCTTAATTTTCTCTTATTTGTGTCTTTTAATGCTGTTTTAGGGTCAGGAAGAGGTTTTGATTGGCTTCAAAACGAAGCTCACCTTCCAGAAAATTGGGAGAAGCATTTGCCAGCCTTCAAAAAGTTGGTGAACCCATGACCAATGGATGTGTTTTCTCCCACTCTCATCCCTTCCAAAGGCAGTGATCCCCATGGGAAGAATCCAACAGAAAATAATTCAGCTTTTTCCACTGAGGAATATTGAGAAAATCCAGGAAAAACTCCTTCATAGGACACAAGTGACACAGGGAGCAGGAGCAGAGATGCTTTTGGATCATTTAATTCACTTTCCCACTGGAAGAGCTTGGGAAAAATCTGGAAATATCAAGCTAAAAAGAGAAAGAAAAATCTGGAAATATCAAGCTAAAAAGAGAAGGAAATCTTTTTTCAAGGTGTGGCACCTTCTGGGAAAGAATTTCAAAATGGTTATATTAATAAAAGGCAAAATGTCTGTAATTGAGTCGTCAGGGTGACAAATTTCCCCTGATCAAAGGAGTGGAATTGCCAAATTGTGGAAATTTAGGGGAGGAAGAGGCAGCAAAGCTCAGGAGAGCAGGACTGGAAAGGGATATTCTGGAATCCTGGTCAGCTCCTGGATGAGAGAATTGCTAAAGAAACAAAAGTGGAGTTTAAAAAAACCCCAAATTATGTTGTGCTGGAAATGCTACTGACAGGATGAAGCCAAAATATCACTGCTTGGTTCTGGTTAAAATGGAACCCAAAAGTTTGGTGACTGTTCAAAGTGTAAATGAGACCCAAACTAATTCACTGGAAAAAAGAATTACAAATATATATAAAAATATAAAATACACATAATATAAAATATATATTAATATATATTTATAATATACTGCAAGAGGAAGAACTTTTCATACAGTTTGTGCAAGAAATAGCAGTAATTAACCACTTAATTGCAGACTGAACTTGGCAAATACTGCCCTGCTGACACCCCCAAACCTTCAGGGGTAACAGCAACTCATGGAGGCCCTTTCATTGCGTTTATTAAAGGACTAATTAAAGCTAATTTGACACAGGCAGGTCATTTGTTGGTCGAGATTCACTCCTTTAGACTGCCCTGAGCAAACAGGAAGATAAAAAGCAGCGTTGGAAGAGAAACTGCAACTGGCAAGGGCAGCTCTGCTCTCCTAAAATCTTACCTATTTCCCACAGTAGAAAAATTAAATTAATTATCTTTTATACCATTTAGCCCTTTTTATACCATTTCATCTTTTACTAACAGAGCGAGGCAGGTACAAAACACCTGCCAGATGCCACTGTTTTCAACCCCAGGGATAATTTTGGCTCCCAGAAACTGAAGTTTTATGGTTTTAACTCTTCTCTGTGAAACAGGAGGTACCAAGAGAGCTTCACCTTTTCCTGGAGGTTCCAAGGGCAGGTTGGATGAGGTTTGGAGCAACCTGGGATAATAATGGAAGGTGTCCCTGCCCATGGATGGGCTTTAAGGTCCCTTCCAAGCCAAACCAGCCTGGCTTCTATGATTTAATTAAAATTAACTATGATTTATAAGGCATTGAAACACTCTTTTTACAAACTTTATTTTATGGGTCTGGCAGCCCTTTGCAAGAGAGCACAGGGACTGGATCTTATCCCCCCAAATGTTTAAGGAATCCTTTGCTTTCCCCCTGGGATTCCCCCCAGGCTGAGTCACAACAGAACCACTAAGTCTATTATTTCCTCCCCTGATTTAGCCCAAAACTCCTGGAAAGGAGATTTAAAAAAACAAACCAAAACACACAAAAAAAAGAGGGGATGAAGTGGTTAATTAGAAGCAGCAGCAAAGGAGCTGCAGTGGAGGTGCTGGGAATGTAAATCAGCAGTGCCTGGTGCAGCCACCAAGGTAATGAGCTCCTGCCTGCTCTGGAGTCCTGCTTTGATCACTTCATCTTCTCCAGGAGCTCTGCTGGGGGAACAAAGAGATTTTGAACAAAGAGCCTGCCCTCCCTGCAGCCCCCACCCCAATATTGGGGTCACAGCAAGGAGGGCTGTGCTGTCACCCCATGGGGATGTGGCTGGGGGGGCCTTGGTTAAACACAACAAGCTCCTGCAATGGGAAGTGTCATGTTGGGGCGTGGGGAGGTCATTGGTGATTTATTCTTCACCCTGGAGGTAGAAACAGGTGGATTTCCTGGGAAAAAATCCCCTCCATCAGCTCTGCCAAACAAGCTCTCCACCCCAAAGAGGGGTTTGGTGCTGGGGAGCTGCATGAGATTTGTAGGATTTGATCCTACAGATGGCTCAGCCTCATTAAAAATATCCTTTAGAAAAGGTATTTGCAAATCTCAGCCACGAAAGATTAGGAAACACAGAACAAATTAATAACAAAAGGAAGAGGTTGAGGGTTTTAACCTTCCTGGCTTTAATGCTGTAATTGGGAAGTCCCAGAGTCGTGTTTGAAGGAAATCCCACCAAAGCATTAAAACAAGAGGCTTCATCCTTGGCAGGGAGCAGGGAGCCAGATGTGCCAGGGCAGAGCTGGGGTGCCACTCCCTGCCCCAAACCTGCAGCCAGAGAAGGGCTGTGCTAATGGGAACATCCCCCACACCCAAAATTCCACTGCTGGCCACAGAGGGGTGAAGGCAGAGTTTCACTCCCTCACTTCATAAACAAGTTGGACAGAGTTATTCCGTGTTTCTCTGCAAGCAAATCCAGAAAACCTCCCGTGGGATGGAACAGGAGCAGGTGCTTTGCCCTTCCAACACATCCACAAGAGGCACCTGAAGAGGATCTTCACATCATCAAATCATGGAATGGTTGGTGGCAGGGTCCCTAAAGATCATCCCATTCCAACTCTCCCCCAGAGTTATCCTGCTGTAACAACATCCTGCACTAACCATCCCACTCCATCCATCCCACCTCCCAGAAAACCTTCTCTTATCTAAAGAATTAATTCACATAAAACTAAAAAATCCTACTCTGACTTTGGGCTTTGCTATAACTAATTTTAGGATTGTTTTCTCCATTCCAGGCCGTGAAATATCTCAGTGTGTGTAAAACTGGTGATAGCCTGAGGGGAGATTTAATAAATGTATCCATGATTTCTACAAGGGGAAAAAAAAGGATTCTGGCAAACCTGGGAAGAACCAGCTTGCCCTCTTGGTTAATGTGCTATCTGAACTTTGAATAATGGATTTTAAAAGCGAACTGAGCTCTCAAAAAACACACAGCCAGTGCTTCAAACCTGTCTCCCGCCCCCCAAAAAAGCACATCCAAATTTCCCATTGCAGCTTCTGTATTTCAAGGAAAACACCCCCCCTGCACACACTCAGGGCTGGGCTTGGAGGAGGACACAGACATTGCACCAGACTCTCCTGCTCCCACTTTGGTCAGGAGGAATTTGCATCCTAAAAAGTGCCCAATGAATATTTCCTCCAGCTCTGTGGAGTGCCCTCCCTCCTCATGGACTGCACTGATCAAAGGCAGAGGGTTCAATCTGGAGGGGAAGCCAAAGTTGGCACGACTGAAGGGACCACCATTTCCTGGGTAAACACTTGAATAAAGGGTTTCCAGGGGGTTGAGATCCCAAAAGATGTTCCCTTGTATTTTTATAGGGTGCAGAACAACCGAGACAGGGGCAACTCCCTCAAGTCCCTCCCTCAGGCTGGAACTGGGTGATCTTTAAGGTCCCTTCCAACCCAAACCACTCTGTGGTTCCCTGGCTCGAAGCTGAGCTGCTGACAGGCAGAAATTCCTAATTCTCGCTTCTCTCTCCAATCCAAGGCCACCAATAAGGAATGCACGGGATGAAGGGTTTCACCAGCCAAGGGAAAACCAAAATCCCTTGGGCTGAAGAGAACAAACCCAACACTTGGACAAGTTCAGCCCTCAGGTGGATCTACCAGGGCTGAAAAAACTGAGCAAAGGAAACATATTCTGGTTAATTTAAATAAAAACATCTAAAATTACACTCGTGGAGCGTGACATGGCAGAGACCAGCCAAGAGCAGTGCTGAAACCACCACGAGCAGCTCTCCCAGCTGTTTGGGAAGAGGTGCTGGGGCAGAAATTCAAAAATGAGACCTTCGAGCAGCTCTGGAGCTGGGAAAAGCTCTGGGCTTGGATGCCACTGACCCCTGGCCACTCCCAGAAGAATTTCCAAACAGTTTATCCTCCTCCATGGGACGCCAGGAGGAACTTGGGATCAAGACACGACTGAGAACTGCTCCATGCCAGAATATCTGCTGGGTTTGGAAGAGGAAAGATTAATTCTGGATGTTTCTGTGTCGAGCTCCGAGTCCTTGGCTGAGCAGAAGGAGCTGTCCAGGGATTTTTAACATCTTTCTGTTTTGTGGTGTTGAAAAACCAGTCTGTAACATGTCACAAATAATGGATATTCTGCGCTTTTCACTTTAATTTTTGAAAGCAACCAGTGGTAGCTCATGGCCAGGTTGGAGCAATCAGGGCTAGTGGAAGGTGGCCCTGTTGGAACAAGAGGAGTTTTGAGTGTCCTTCAACCCAAACCATTCTGGGATGCTGATTAAGGTCCAAAAGGAACCAAATCTCCAAATCTCTCCCCCAGTGGATCTGCACAAGCAGAACTTCTTTGCCTGGCTCCCTGCAAGGTGGATTTCTGTGCCACAGGAGGTGTGAGCACAACAGGATGGATTTGCATCAAGGAACTATCAATATTCCTAATTTAGAGTCAGAGGAGTCACTTCAAAGCCACCAGATGTGCCCCAACATCAGAAGGGGAATGAGGACAGTGAGTAAAGCCACACTGCCCTGGACTGGGGCCAATGTCATCAATAAAAAGGTGATTTCCTTTCTATCCTGCTTTTTTTCCCAATGTCCAGAAAATCACTGCTTTGGGAGACAATTGTATCTGAAGATCAAACAGTGTCCCTGTTATTCATTTAATGTGGTTTCTCAGCTTCACTTGCACTTGAAAAGGATATTATTTAGAACCCAACTTGAAGGAAATACTCCCAATATTTCAAATATTTACAGACAAGCATCAAAAAGCCTTCTCGTGGAAGGTGTCCCATGGCAGGGGGTGGCACTGGATGGTCATTAAGGTCCTTTCCAACCCAAACCATTCTGGGGTTCTGTGATGATAATGATGCCTTAAATTTTCTTTTCAGCAAACATTAAGAAACCAAGCCCTGGGAGAGAGTCACCAATTAAAGGAAGACATGAGATATTGATGATTTGTCATTTATGCCCATTCATTCTACCCTGAGTCAAAGCAAAGATGCTCCTGAGGAAGATATTTTCCAGATTTTAAATGATATAACTGAGTCCTCACCCCCATGTGAGTGATGGAAACGATCCAGGATCACGGGAAATGCATGGATTTGGTTGGTGAAACTGCTCTGAAAACACTTGGAATGTGTGAAGATTTTACTGTGCGAAGCAAACCCCAACCCTTCCAATATTTATTCAAACAGCTCCCCGGAGAAATTCCTCCTGATGGCAAAGCTTCTCATGCAAAGCTCTCACAGAGAAGGGAATAAAGCCCCCAAACCCTGTGATTTGGAATAAACACCCAAACTTCCACGATTCCAGCTCTCAGTGCTGGGTGATTCCAAATGCTCAGGTTCCCCAGGGAGGTGGCCACGGCCCCAGAACTCACAGAACTCAGGGAGCATTGGGATAACATGGTGGGATTTTTGGGATTGTCCTCCCAGAGCCAGCACTTGGACTGGAGGATCCTTTTGGGTCCCTTCCAGCTCAGGATATTCTGGTTTATGGAAACCCTGAGCTGGGATGCACAAAACCCACAATTTGGGTTTGGTGTAGTTTGGAATTGGCACTGATGGGACACTTAATTTCTCCAAGGAAAATTGGGGGAATTAATTACATTAATGGGGAAAACTTCCCCACCAAACGACCCTCAAAGAGGTCCTGGGGTTCTGACCCGGGGCTGGGCATTAAGTTTTTCCCAAAAGGCATTAAGTTTTTCCCAAAAATCCAGCAGCAGGAAGCAATTCCACGTCGTCAATGAGAGCAGTGGAGCGGGAGAGGAACGGCAGAATATTTTGGAACACAGCTCTGAATTCTACACATCCCACGAGGAATCAAAGCCCACAGAAGAGGAACAAAAACCATTTATTTTAGGCTGAATTTGCCCTGTCTGCTTGCTCTGCTCCTAAATGAATAATGAAGATGTTCCTTGGCTCTCCATCCCACCCGGGAATACGATGTCACAGCTGCCGAATTCCCCCCTCCCAGCCCTTCAAATTAAGGGGAAAAACCCACAACACAAACCTACAATTTGATCAGGAGAAAGTTCCAATCTTTGCCCCAAGCCTGGCTCTTCCTGGAACGTGGCATTCTCTGCTCCTTGTGTAAACTGCTCATTAGAACAGAGACATCTCCCTAATGGAATAATTGGGGTTATAATGTGATGGGGGGGAACGAAGCGTCGGCGTTACGGGGGCAGCTTGGCCCAGTGATGCTGCTTTAATGGGATTTGGGGGCTGCCTGACCCTGCTCATTTGGGGTTTGAGCAATGGGAATGAGAGATGAACCATTGGGTAATTCAGAATTTCATCAGTGGGAATCAGGAGCTCGCCGAGATCAAACATTTATCAGGGAATATTGGTTTAATCCAGATTTAGGGACTGCAGTTCAGTGCAGGAGATCCCATATACAAATCCATTTGGGATATTTGCATTTCCCCCCTTTTAATGGGGTCAATCAGCCCTATAGACCCTTCCCCCACTAACCAGAGGAAAGAAAACGCAGGGACTATTTAATATATAANCGAATTCCCCCCTCCCAGCCCTTCAAATTAAGGGGAAAAACCCACAACACAAACCTACAATTTGATCAGGAGAAAGTTCCAATCTTTGCCCCAAGCCTGGCTCTTCCTGGAACGTGGCATTCTCTGCTCCTTGTGTAAACTGCTCATTAGAACAGAGACATCTCCCTAATGGAATAATTGGGGTTATAATGTGATGGGGGGGAACGAAGCGTCGGCGTTACGGGGGCAGCTTGGCCCAGTGATGCTGCTTTAATGGGATTTGGGGGCTGCCTGACCCTGCTCATTTGGGGTTTGAGCAATGGGAATGAGAGATGAACCATTGGGTAATTCAGAATTTCATCAGTGGGAATCAGGAGCTCGCCGAGATCAAACATTTATCAGGGAATATTGGTTTAATCCAGATTTAGGGACTGCAGTTCAGTGCAGGAGATCCCATATACAAATCCATTTGGGATATTTGCATTTCCCCCCTTTTAATGGGGTCAATCAGCCCTATAGACCCTTCCCCCACTAACCAGAGGAAAGAAAACGCAGGGACTATTTAATATATAACCCTCCTCACTGCTTTTTGCTCTTTAAAGAGCTGAAAAAGTGGGAGAAACTCAACTTCCCTCAATAAAACTTGGCAACTCATCACAGCCAGGCCCCAAATAAAGGGGGATTATTTGGTAACAACACCACAATTATTGTATAAAATGTATTAACCCTGCCCTGAGAACCCAAATCACAGTGATATCTGGGGGTGTGCATTAACAGGGCTCAGCAGCTCAGCCTGAGTTAATTCTTATTTTCCAGCCAATTAACCAGCCCTGATTTTTAAATTTCAATTCCTGATTTTTGCCCTTTTTACTTCTTGATTTTTCCCTTTTTATGTCCTGATTTTTTCCTTTTTAATTCCTGATTTTTTCACTTTTTAATTCCTGATTTTTCCCTTTTTACTTCCTGATCTTCTGCCTTTTTACTTCCTGATTTTTCCCTTTTTACTTCCTAGTTCTTCCCCTTTTTACGTCCTGATTTTTTCCTTTTTAATTCCTCATTTTTCCCTTTGTACTTCCTAGTTTTTCCCCTTTTTACGTCCTGATTTTTCCTGTTTTACCTCCTCATTTTTTTGCTTTTTACATCCTGATTTTTTCCCTTTTGACTTCCTGATTTTTCTTGTTTTACTTCCTATTTTCCCCCTTCTACTTCCTGATTTTTCCCTTTTTACCTCCTCATGTTTTCCCTTTTTACTTCCTACTTTTTCCATTTTTACTCCCTATTTTCCCCCACCTTTTTACTTCCTATTCCTTTTTACTTCCTAGTTTTTCCCCTTTTTACTTCCTATTTTTTTCCCTTTTTGCTTCCTGATTTTTCCCTTTTGACTTCCTGAGTTTCCTTTTTTTACTTCCTATTTTCCCCCTTCTACTTCCTGATTTTTCCCTTTTTACTTCCTCATTTTTTCCCTTTTTACTCCCTACTTTTTCCATTTTTACTCCCTATTTTCCCCCCTTTTTACTTCCTAGTTTTCCCCCTTTTTACTCCCTAGTTTTTCCCCTTTTTACTGCCTGATTTTTCCCTTTTTACTTTCTCATTTTTTTCCCTTTTTACTCCCTATTTTCCCCCCTTTTTACTTCCTATTTTTTTCCCTTTTTACTTCCTGATATTTCCCTTTTTACTTTCTGACGTTTTCCTTTTCAATTCCTAACTTTTTCTCTCTTTTTACTTCCTGATTTTTCCCTTTCTTTAGGAAATCATTTCTACATCAGGAGGAAAAACCCAACCCCAAAGCCACTTCCCACCTCTGGCCACAAAACCCACGCAGAGCTCTCAGCTGGTGCTTCAGGTTTGGGGTCTCAGACCCCACCAAAAGCCCAGCTGGGAATAAGGGCAGTGAAATGAGGCAATAATTCCACTTGGGAATCCTGTCACAACACACCTGGTTCTCCAGAAAGATCAGGAAACCCTCCAAATTATCCTCAAATCAGTCCCTGCTCAATGGAATTGTTTAAGGGGCACAGGAATTCAGTCCCCAACACAAGCATTTACAATACACTAGAGAATAATTAACAATTATCAACATGAGGAGCTAAAATGAGTTTTGTCTTACACTTCACAATTTTATTTGTGTCCTTAGCCAGCAGCTCAGAAAGGATTTTCTCATCACAAATCAAACCAAAAGAAACCCCCTCCCCACAACCCCAAAAATGGTCACAGAAAGACTCATTTGGTGCAGAATTTCTGGGTCAGAGACACCAAAAAGGTGTCAGAAGTTCCCTCTGTGTCCCCACCAAAGTGACAAATGGACCCTGGTGCTGAAGGGATGAACCAGCCCAAGGGTCACAGTCCCTTGGATCCATCAATTACTGCATCTTCATTTAACCATCTCCAGGACTAATAAAAAGTATTTAATTTGACCTTCACAGTTCAGGGCAAAGGGAAGTTCCCAATTTAAATCATTCCCATCACAGAGGCACGGGATGAACACGATTGTAAGGAAAGGTTGGAGCTCCAGTTTTGGTGCTCCAGTAGAGAAAGGGAGTGTATTTTTAGGGCATTTCATGCTTCTTATCAACTAGAAATAAATGTTATATATATATAAATTATGTAATAAATATAATAAAGTCATATATAACAACATATCATTTATATAGGACATAGGAATAATATATTACAAAATATATTGATATACAGTATAGAATAGCTCATGTATGTAATACATTATAACATACAGATATGATGCTATGTTTTATAATACATATTTATATTTCTAATATATAAAAATGATAAATTAATGCCCTAACTGTGCCTCCCATCTCTGTGCAGCTCAGGGTGCCTTTACACCCAAACTCTTCCCAATTCCCTCCTCTCAACAGCCCACCTGGACTGATGGGATGGGATGGGGGAAAGGGAATTATTGTGCATTTTGAGGTGGGTGAGAACCCTCCAGCTCCAAAAAAAACCCCAAATTGAACAGACTTACTTGAAACGAGCTGACACTTCATCAGCAGCTTTCTGGTATTGCTCTGTGGTGACTTTGTAGAACTGAGCACTCTGGAAGAAAACAGTAAACATTTCAGATAATATCCTTTATATGATCATTTATCAATAAAATCATTTTATTTAGCTGGCAAATAAAGCTCATTTGGATGTTTTACCTCTTTAAGTTGCTAAAAGCCTCAAAACTTAGCCATAAACATTTCAAAGGTTGCTTTTTAAATGAGGGGGTCTGGGAGGTTACGAAGGAGAGAGGAAATCCTACAGAGACACAGGGTGGGAATTCCATGTTTTTAGCACAAGGTGCTCCTGGAGGCTTCAAAATTCTTCACCAGAAACAAAAATCAAAATATTGACTCTTTATTTCTTTGCCTGCTCCTTCTACCCATCTCCCCACCTGCTTTACAGGTGAAACTCAAGTCCAAAATCACACAATAAATGAACGATGGCTCCACCTTGCCTTTCACTCTTTGCCTCAAAAACGCTTCTGAAGGGAATTATTGCAACGTTCCAAACTCACAGGTCTCTTCAATCAGCAACTAATCCTAATTTTTAAAACCAGGCAGCTTCAGAACTTGTTTTCATCTCCCCTAAAACCAAGAATGGCTTTCCATCAGCCCTACCAAATCATTCCTTTGTGGAACGATGGCAAGACAGGATCAAGAGGCAACAGAACTTCTCCACGGGTAGGGATGGCAAGGAGTTTGGGACCTTTGGAAGAAGGAGGAGGATGCTCTGGAGTAGCACAAGGATCATGTGAGGTCCTGCAGGGAGAAAATGAGAAGGGCCAAAGCCCAACTAGAACTTAAACTGGCCACTGTCATAAAAGACAATAGGAAAGGTGTCTATAAATACATCAACACCAAAAGAAAGGCCAAGGAGAACGTCCATCCTTTGCTGGATGTGGGGGACACGGTGACAAAGGCTGAGGTGTCTCTTGGGAAGAGCAGTTGTTTAGGGGTGCCCCGAGATGGAAGAGCAGCTGGACACGAGCCCAGGTGTGGCCAGAGGGGCAAGAGGGCGATGGCCCCGGGGCTGTGCCAGCCATGGGGGGACAGCAGGGCCAGGGCAGGGAGAGAAGGAGGCTCAGGGGGCACCTTGTGGCTCTGTGGGACAGGAGGGGGAGCCAGGGGGGGTTGGTCTCTTCTCCCAGGGAACAGGGACAGCTCAAGAGGAAACTGCCTCCAATTGCCCCAGGATGGGTTTGGGTTGGACATTGTGGACAATTCCCTGCTGGAAAGGGTGGGCAGGCACTGGCACAGGCTGGAGTGCCCATCCTGGAGGGGTTTCAGAGCTGGAGTGCCCATCCTGGAGGGGTTTCAGAGCCGGAGTGCCCATCCTGGAGGAGTTTCAGAGCCCTGTGGATGTGGCACTTGGGGACATGGGCAGTGGTGGCCTTGGCAGTGCTGGGGGAACAGCTGCACTCCATGAGCTTAAAGGTCTTTTCCAAGCTAACGAATGCCATGATCCCATACCCAAAGACAAATCACAGCAATGTTGTGATGCTTCATGTCTCAATAATATATACTTGGCATTTTTCAAGGGGTTTTTATAGCCCTGGCACAGTTGGATCTCAGCTCCAGTAATTAAAGCACCTGGCTGCACAGTTGGAGGAATAAAGAAAAGTTAAAGCAGCTCAAAACTTCCCTAAAACCCATTTTTCTCTGCCTGATGGTGGGAACAGGTCGTGGTGACGCGGAAAGGTTGTGCAAGAAACTGTTGTGGAGCTCTGAGTCATGTGGAATCCCGGGGAGTCACAGCAACACTGCGACAAAACCCTCAGAGCCACACGCTGTGTGATGGCATCAAACCCTCCCGAATCCTTATTTCAACAACCTACGAGTTTATCGTGTGGTTGAAAGTTATTGATGCCTCAATATTGATTGTGAGTCTTTAAAATATTTAACGTCTTTCAGGCTGGGAGAGCTGGGGGGGCTGAGCTGGAGGAGAGAAGGCTCCAGGGACACCTGAGAGCCCCTTTTGGTGCCTGAAGGGGCTCCAGGAGAGCTGGAGAGGGACTGGGGCCAAGGAGCAGAGGGCCAGGACACAGGGAATGGCTTCCCAGTGCCAGAGGGCAGGGCTGGCTGGGCCATTGGGAAGGGATTGGTGGCTGGGAGGGTGGGCAGGGGCTGGGCTGGATTGCCCAGAGAAGCTGTGGCTGCCCCTGGATCCATCCCTGGCACTGCCCAAGGCCAGCCTGGAGCACCCTGGCACACTGGGAGGTGTTGGAGTTGGAACTGGATGCTCTTTAAGGTCCCTTCCAACCCAAACCTTGTCATGGTTCTATAACATACACGGATGGCACGATGCAGCCCACGGCAAATGTCATTCCAATTTTAATTGTGGGTGAAGGATGCAGTGCTATTTATTCAAGACATTGATGTATGGAAAAGCAATAAGGCTGCAACATTTTTAGGGGAAACCCTGCAGATGGAGAGATCACTCTTCTGTAAAAGTCAAAGATGACACCCAGGGCTGTGGTCCTTGGGTTAGCAAACATGTCCCCAGCCACATCTATCTGTGCCAAACCACGTTAGGAGGAAGGCAGGCAGGAGAGCCCCCTGCAGCAAAAACCCTCCAAAAGAGGTAGAACTAACAAACAAACAAAAAAAAGAGATTTTCCTATTCGAGGATTTCATTTTCCAAGGTCTTTCTTTGTGAATTATAACACTGAAATGTCCCAAATACAACACCAGCTCCAGACATGGCTAAAATTGCATTGCCAGGTTAATATTTCCCCCCAAATCAGGACAAATTGGGGCAGAGCTGCCGCAGTCAGAGGTCAGCAGAGCGCTCCTGCCTCCCATCCCCACCCCCAGAACTCATTTCTCCCGGGATCAAGGTTTGGGGGGGGTCATTTATTTTTCATAAATCATCCTCGGGCAGTCAGAACACCCCAAGGAGACCCAGTGGTGACCCCCTGGTGGCCAGGGGACAGCCACGTGCGGCTCTGCCGGGGGCTGAGATGATGAATGGCTCTCCATCCCCCCCCCGCCCAACGCTCGCCGCGATGCGATCGGGCCGGCGATTTGTCTTGCTTTGGCCCGATCAATAAAGATGAACACAACAGTTGTAGGGATCGATCGTCATCTTTTATCGTTTTCGAGCATGAGGGAGCATTTGTGACACAAAAACAATACTCGGCGTGGGCCGGCTCTGCTCTCTGATGGCAGCCCAAGTGATCAGCTGAGCTGCTGTCCAGGGCACGGAGTTTGAATCCTGCAGGAGAATCAGGGAATTATTTGTGCTCTTTGATGGAGTGAGTTTGTGATTCTTGGCTCGGGTCTCCTTTTGAAATTCACTCAGATTTCACTTGAGATAAACTTTGTATAATCCAGAGATGAAGTTTCCTTTAGTAAGTCCCGCCCTAATCCTCCAGATCAAAGGGCAATGGTCATTTCCCTAAATACAGAATAAAACCGGTGCTGTAACATCCTTTCCTCATTCTCCAGATAAATATACATGGATCCCTGGAAGTGTCCCAGGCCAGGTTGGATCTTGGAGCACCCTGGGCTAGTGGAGGTCTCCCAGTCCATGGCAGGGGTGGCACTGGGTGATGTTTAAGGTCCCTACAGCCCAAACCAGGCTGTGATCAACACTGTACATTTATTCTGCATATTCACAGACTGACTGACACGAGGTGGAGGGAAAAGCCACAGTGCAAGTCTCAGCTCAGTAACAGTGACCAACTCCCAGGAATGGCTCTGGATCAGCCCTGTGGATCCAGCAGATATTCCAAAGGCAGCTGTTTTCTCCCCAGAGTGGGGAGGGGAGGATGGAGGGAAGGGAACAGAAATGCACCAGCACGCATACTCTGCATCAAGCGCTGACATGTCCAGCCCAGCTGTGTCTATGACATCCCATATATATATATATTCCATATATATATATATATATATATATTCCATATATATACTCCAAGGATTTTTTTTAACTAAAGAAGCCACTAAAACATAGTAAATATTAGAACCTAATTCTTTTGACTCTTTGATTGAGGCCCTTGGGCAACTGCCTTAGGAAATGGTCTCCACTTCCAGAATTACACCTTCCCCTCTTTAAAGTCTTCTCTGTTGCTGTAGAAGATGTTCCAGGGCTGGAGCCAGGCTGGGAGAGCTGGGGGGGCTGAGCTGGAGAAGAGAAGGCTCCAGGGACACCTGAGAGCCCCTTTTGGTGCCTGAAGGGGCTCCAGGAGAGCTGGAGAGGGACTGGGGCCAAGGAGCAGAGGGCCAGGACACAGGGAATGGCTTCCCAGTGCCAGAGGGCAGGGCTGGCTGGGCCATTGGGAAGGGATTGGTGGCTGGGGGGGTGGGCAGGGGCTGGGCTGGATTGCCCAGAGAAGCTGTGGCTGCCCCTGGATCCATCCCTGGCACTGCCCAAGGCCAGCCTGGAGCACCCTGGCACACTGGGAGGTGTCCCTGCCCATGGTAGGGGTGAGAATGAGATGCTCTTTAAGGTCCCTCCCAACCCACACCATTCCAGTGGTTCTGGCTCAAAGACAATACTCGTGTTCCAACCAAACCAAGTCACAAGCAGTGCCTGTGTCAGAGGTACCTTCAAACCAGGGAACTGAGAGAAACCCACACTGGCATCGTGGAAATGAAGTCCAAGGGAACTTCAATTTTAATTTAAAATCTATCCACTTTGCCCTGACACACACCCAGAGCCACAGCAAATATCAATAATGCCATAATTCAGGTAGAGAAAAATGAGATGTGACCCTGGGCCAAAGTGTTTTCACCTTGTTTGCCCCTGAAATCATCTCCCCTGAACAAAAGCAAGAGCAGAAGCTTCTTAAGGAACATTTTTTGAAGGAATAAGAGAAGAATTATTTTGCTTGACAGCTCTGATTTCCAAAGGTCTGTGTAAGAAAATAAATTCCTCCAGCCCCTGCGAAGGTCACTGTTTTGTCTGCACGGGGGACCTCAAAGCACAAGCACAGGTTCGACTCTGCTGAAAATCTTCACATTTTCAGCCAGGCAAAGTGCTGAAAGATCTTGTGTCATCCAGGCTGCTAAAGGATTATCAAAAGAACCAGGAGAACTTGAGATCCCTCGTTTAATTTCACCAGAGAGACATCACCTGTATGCACTACTTTATTAAAAACGTGGTGAAAGGGTTTTTACTGCAGAAATACCACAACTTACTCTGGCATTGAATTTTTCTCTTTCAAGCCCTTTGGCTCTTAAAGCCCCGAACGGACTCAATGCGAGAGCAACATTCGTGCAATCTATTTAATTTCTTTCCTTTTTTTAATTAAATTTAACAGTGATGTAGTTAAGAGTTTACCTGACAAAGAGAAAAGGGGTTTGACTTCCATACAAAAGACACAGATCTGCCCTTTGCTTCAAGGGGAGTGCTGGGAAAGACAAAAATGAGCCCAGCTTGACGTCGGCTCCGCTCAGCACCTGCTCCACCCTCCAAAGGAACGAGGAGCTCGGGCTGGTTGGCACCTCTGAGAATCAGGGGAGAATTTTTAATTTAAAGACTTCTTTCCCCTTCTCATCCTCCCCCACGGAAGGACTCAAAGCATCGGCAGCAAAGATGATCCTGTTCCCTCTGAATGGCAAATTGGGAAGTTTTCTTTGCCTCTTTTTAAGCCCTTTCTGCTGCAGTTCAGCTTTTTTTTTTTCCCTCCCTTAATTGTAGTTCTGGCTATTTCATCTCAGTGTCTTTAACAAAGCCAGCTGTGGATAATATGGAGCGTTTTGTTTTAATCATCCTGTTGACCACAGCCTGGGGTCTGCGTGGCCTTACAAGGGGAGACTTCCAAAAGCAAAGGAAGAGTTTTACCTATTTAATCCAGACTCGAGACTGACACAGGGTGCTCCAGGCTGGCCTTGGGCAGTGCCAGGGATGGATCCAGGGGCAGCCACAGCTTCTCTGGGCAATCCAGCCCAGCCCCTGCCCACCCTCCCAGCCACCAATCCCTTCCCAATGGCCCAGCCAGCCCTGCCCTCTGGCACTGGGAAGCCATTCCCTGTGTCCTGGCCCTCTGCTCCTTGGCCCCAGTCCCTCTCCAGCTCTCCTGGAGCCCCTTCAGGCACCAAAAGGGGCTCTCAGGTGTCCCTGGAGCCTTCTCTTCTCTAGCTGAGCCTCCCCAGCTCTCCCAGCCTGGCTCCAGAGCAGAGGGGCTCCAGCCCTGCACCATTTCCAGAGTCTCCTCTGGACAAATGAAGTGGAGGAAGAAAGAAACTTCAAACATCCAGTTATGTTTCATCTGTGAAGCTGCCACTAAAAGCACGGAATGAGGAAGGAGAGGATGCATACACCCTAATTCCAAAGAAACCCTAATGCATACACCCTAATTCCAAATTATATTAAATTACAGCTTTATAAATATGTCCATTTTTATGACATTCTAATTTGAATTAAAAACCTCTCTTTGTCTCTGAATTGATTTTAATAAGCTATGGAAAACCAACCATGTAACATCAGCCACATTCCCAATAATCCTGCATCTTCGTTGTGCCTCCAAATGATATATGGATGAAGTAATCCCTTCTGAAATGCCTTTGCTTGGATTTTGAGATAAGTTGCTTTTTATACAAGTTATGACTCCTCTCATTTGTTCCAGCTGCTCCAGCCAGTCAATCGGTGCAGGTTTTGACTCCAGAGATGAACCTCAGGATGTCCAATTCCTCATCCAGGGAACCTGCAGAACACTTCACACTCCTGATTTCACATGCAGGAGGGGCCTGACTGCCCTCACTGGGACTGGATGGACCAGCAGGTTCTCTGGCCCTGAGAAAAAGGCACTCACCTTTTATGCAAATCTATGCAAATGGTGCATCTTCCCATAAAATAAAGGTTGCTGCCCAAAGAAAGGCAGTTTTCCACCAGTGACCTCCAGCATCAAAGGTGCCTTCAGAGAGGCACCCAAAGGTCCCTCCTGAGAGAGTCTGATCACGCAATGAGGGTGTTCAGGACAGCTCAGGAACACAGATTGGGGTGGGATTTTACAGCTGAGGAGAACTTTCTGTGTCAGGAAGTGGGGAAAGCAGGTGCAAGGCAGGGAGAGAGAACTAAAAGTGGATGAGAAGCCCCACAGTTCCAAAGAAGGGCAGGTGACAATCTGGGATCCTGGGCTGAGCCTACAGGGGACACCCAGAGAAGGAGGTTAGCAAGGCTAAGATCACCCACCAGGGTTTTGGTGGTAACTCCTGCACTGGCTGAAAGTCAAGCGCAATTCCCCCTCCTAAAACCTGGAGGAAACTGGATCTGGACCAGCCTGTCCCTTTGAAAGAAGAGATGTGTGAATTGTTGGGGACTGAAGGAGGATTTTGGACACCCAGTGACACCATGAACCTCCTACAGTGGGATGAAGAGCCAAACAGGTCCCCCAAGCTGCTGAAGATGCCACAGGAAGGGGCAGTGCTTTAAAACCTTTTGGTCTGGTGGAAAATGTCCTTGCCCATGGCAGGGGGTCGGGATTGGATGATCTTTAAGGGCCCGTCCAACCCAACCCAACCCAACCCAACCCAACCCAACCCATATGAAACAAAGGAGCAGCACGTGCTCCACCCTGAGAGATGTCCTGTGGGGAGACAACTCACTTCCCATCTTATTTTTTGGTTGGATTCCATGCCTTGTGGGGTTGTCAGAGGCACTCAGTGTGCAGCAAGTGGGGCAAAACACTCACCTCAGTCTCCTCAGCAGTAAAAAGGGGGAACTGCTGTATCCTCTGACCTTTCCATTTGAATTTCCCTTCTGGTTTTCAGGCACCACTAACTAATACCTTTAACTGCAACTGTTAATGTCTCTGAAGTTTCTCCCCAGCCACGCTTCACTTCACTCTTCTGCCCTGCTACAACATCGATCTCTAATTTGTTAACACTCGGAGCTGCCAAAGAAAATGAAAAACCTTTGTGAAAAGGACAAATCTATTCCAAGTTCTTACAGCTATTCAGCCAAGCATCTAATCTGCATGTAATTGCAGCCCTGTTGTTGATACCGACGTGCTCAGGCTCCGAGGGGCACGTGGCAATGCACAGCTGGATTTGTGGCTCCTGCTGAAGACAAGATGCCTCATGGAAGGGATTCTGCCCTCTCAAGTCTCACCCCTTCCATTGTCACGTGTTTTAAACCACGTTCTGCCCAGGAATGTCACTTCTCCACGTCCTAAAGGCACATTTTGTCCCCTCAAAATGGCATAAGAAGATGGCAAGACTCTGAGGAATGGGTATTGCTGCTGCCAGGGGTGATGCCCGAGAAATACGAGTTGGGAAATGCCTTCTTCTGGTGGCCTCAGGAATTGGGATTTTTAAATTCCCACTGCTGCTCGGGTTTATGGAGTTAATTTTTAAATATTGGGCCACTTAAGCCAAGCAAAAGCCACAAAGCAAACCAGGATCAGCACTAGTCTGGAATCCCAGAGTCCTACAATGGTTTGGGCTGGAAGGCACCTTAAAGGTTATCCACTTCCAATCTCCTGCCATGAGAGGGACACCTTCCACTAGACCAGGTTGCTCAGATGTACCTTATATATATATAAATAATTTAAAAACACACAGGTTTGTTCCAGCAGCACAAAGCCAGCTCAGTTCAAGTGTTTTATTCCATTCATGCACAGCTGCAGCTCAACGTTGCATGAAAAGCTCCTCCAGAGTCCAAGGTGTTGGAGACTCAGGAATTTGAGGCTACCCATGAAGATGTTTCAGCTGAGTCCAAGGCAGCTCCTCTGTGATCTACAGCCCAACATTTTAGGAGGCAGTTTTAGAGTCAGAGGGGCAGAGGAGGGGCAGGCACCGCTCTCTGCCCTGTGTGAGCACCCAGGGAATGGCCTGGAGTTGGGTCAGGTTGGATCTCGGGGAAAGGTTCTTCCCCCAGAGGGTGGTGGGCACTGAACTCCAGAGATGGAGTGCAGGTGACACCCAACTGGGGACACAAGCCCTTCAAGGAGAAGCCAAGGGAACATGGCCCAGGGCAGAGGAAGATCTGGGGGTCCTACCAGCAGCTTTAAAAGCCCCAGGGGAACTTCATCAAAATGACAGAGACAGTGATGTGCAAACGGTTGTAAATCAAAACAGCAGAGGTTCTAAAGTGATAAAAGTATTTCCCTCCAGGGATAATTAAGCAGCAGGACAGAGATCCAAACCCATGCCATCTCCAGCCCTGGAGGTCAGTGAAGGTCCAAGTGGACAACGCCCTAAATCAGCTCACGTGTCTCGGTGCTGCTGCTGCTTCGAGCAGGTGGTTGGAGCTCCCAAGGCCCCTCTCAGCCTGAACAGCTCCATAAATACGTGTTCTCAGAGTCACTGAGGGATGTGCTACCAGAATGAGAACCTCCTTTGGCGTGGGGATGTGCAATCTGCTCCACAGCTGCACGTGAAATCCATCCTGTGGCAGGAGCCCAACGTGAAGAATCCCAGAGGAGCTCCATCTTCTTTCAAATGAATGGAAAGAAGTGGCTTTGGCTGTGTTTGTCAGACCTCCCCCCAGCACTGCTGCCTCAGACTGGCTGGCTGGGGGCATAATGAGGGCAAGATTATCATGGAGTGAAAGCACAGTGACATTTATGCACCAGCCTTGGAGAGACCAAGAATAAAGTTCTTGAAAGAAAGTCTGAAATGCTCTGTCTCCTTCAACCCAACAACCCTGACAATGCTGTCGTGGCACGGGCTTGGTCCTGTCTCTCTGTCACAGGTTTACAAAGTTTTGGTTGTGTCTTCCTGGAATTTTCCTCAGGAGAAGGAAAAAGGAGACTCAGGACCAAGCTTGGTCAATCCCACCAAATTCCTCATTCTGTGGGATTAGGAGCTGCAGGATCCAAACAGGATCCACATGTTTGGATGCTCTGGCACAAATGAGTGAGGGCATCCCTGGCAGGATGAGCAGCAGAGGACAGAGGGGGTGAACATGGACAGACCATCTATTTCTGTGCAAAGCTCCTGATCCATGTCCAACCAGTCATGAGAAGACAGAAAGTCTGGTACCAACTGCCTGATAGTTGAGGTGCACAACAAAGGCAAAATTATGCACCACCAAACCCGCTTTTTGGTGATGAGGAAGCGACTCAAGTACCTCAAGGAGGGTCTTTGGCAGCTGCTTCGACCACCAGGTGAGCAGTGAGGAAACAGCAGGACTGGTACAACAAGAATGCTGAGGATATTAAACATTCCTCGGTGAAGAAACAACGTAGGGATTTCTTGGATGACTGAGAAGCACCTGAATCCAGGAAATCCACCTTTCACACTCAGCCCAGACTGAGAACTCTGCAAGAAACCAATCGAGCTCTGGGAGTGTTTAAATCAAACTGATGGGAGAGTTTCTCAGTGCTCTTCCAACAGGGCACCCCAGCAGACCCATCCTGCTGCAAAACTGCCCAAACCAAGGCAGGTGGACTTCTCCCTCAAAAACCCACCCCAGAATCCAGGACCCAGGGACCAGAAAGGATTCAGCATCCTACTGTGGCACAGGGTAATTACTGGCACCAAATGCATGGATTGGGGAGTAAAAAGAGTGGCTGTATCGCTCTCAGGGAGGCTGATCTCCAGAATTCCTGTAGCTGGGTGATCCACGAGGCCAAAGAACTCAAACTGACTTTCTACAAACATTCCTAATTTAGCACCACGTTTTGTGACCTCACAGGATGATCCCCACTATTTACTGGGCTCTTTGTCCCGCATTCTTCATGGGTTCTATTTGTCCCTTCTCCTGCAGTGCTGGAGATGCTTTTCCCCTTCCAACCACCCCACAGGTATTTAGTGTAAATTCTGTCCTACATATATTTATTCCCATCCTGTTGTCTTTATTTTTCCTTTCCATTTGAAGCCACCCCTTGTGCTGCACTCCTGGATTTCTCCAGACATCCCCAGTCTTCCACCTTTTCCTCACTAGTCTGAAGAGACTTTTGGTTGCTCCTTGTGAATGCATTTTGTGTCGTGTTCACAGTCCCCCTCACCACACCCAAAAGTTCAATTTGGGAACTCCAAACTTCCCTGGGTGGGTCACTGCTGTTATAGAGCCTGCTCATCCCTAAATCCATGCTGGCATTTGATTCTTGGGATGGGAATCATCCCTGGAAGAGCTCAAGGCCAGGTTGGAGGGACCTGGTGTTGGAATGAGATGATTTTTGAAGTCCCTTCCAACCCAAACCATTCCCTGATACACAAAGACACCGTAATTCAAACCACCTTCTCTGCAGCAAATCCTCCATCACACACTTGTGTCCTGCCCAAACAACCTCAAAATAAACCATAATGACAGAGAGAAGAGTCACAAGCAGCAGTTCTTTCCAAACTAGACCAGAAACTCAACCACAATCATTTCTAATTCCCCTTCATCCCTCCCAGCAACATAAATAATCCCTGTATTGATTGCTGAGGATAGAAGCAAGCACTTGTAAGTTTTGATTTTTGCATTCAGTTTTAAGTAGCACATTATAAAGTATGAGAGCACCGAGAATGAACTCGATACAGTCCATATTTTTTCTCTTTCTCCCTCCAGAGTACCAAAGTGGCTCTCAAAAGCTGCCACAGCTTCGATTTGGTCAAGTTTCAACCCACTGTGGGGAAAACATCCATTTTGCTACTCCAGAATCTGGCAATACCTTGTAGGGATGACACTCTCAGGCACAGGGTGTGATTTTTGGGATCACCCTGGATAGGAGTTGGACTCCATAATCCTCGTGGATCCCTTCCAGCTAGCTCAAGACATCCAGTGATAGTACATCATGTTTTACATCATTTACATCATTTTACAGCAGGACATCTCTTCCAAGATTCCACCTCAAACCAAGTTGCTCAGGACCTTGTCCAGCTGAGACTTGAACCCCTCCAAGGATGATTCCAAGGACATGTGTAAAACTCATGTCCTACAGATGATGCCACCAGGAATTGTATTGATGGCATAAAACTGAAACTTCCCATTCACCCAAACCTTCACGATCCTAAAGCCTGGAGTGGAAGGGAGGTAAAACACTGTCAGTGAACTCATCACATGAAAACGTGTCAAAAGCTTTTAATTGCACCAACTAATCAAGTGAAAAGACATCAAATGTCCCCTTGAATGCTGTCACTAAATCCTTCTTCTGTCAACCTGGAAAACTCCCACTTCCAAACTAGCTCCCCATTGTATGGTACAAACACACCCAGCATTTTACACTTGATTTTCCCCTGTAAAAGCACAGGTCTTGTAAGGATTTTCCGTGTTTTTATGAAGTTCTTTCAATTTTACAAGTATCTGAAATCATCTCCTGTCAGTTCACGGGCAACAATTCAAAGAACAAAATTCATTGAAGTTCCCTGAATTCAAAGGGGTCATTTTCTCTTTTCAAAAGGCATCTAAAAACCCAACTTCTCCACATTTTCTAACAAAAGGAAGTCCAACCTCCACTATTCTCCAGTAATTCACCTCACCCATAAACAGCATTAGTTTGTTTTGCTCGGTTGAGCTCCTACTGAAACACTCCCCTCGTTCAGCTCAAACCATGAGTATTCTGCACGTTACTTTAAACATATAATTAGAGAAAGTTTCAAAGAATTAAGTGACAGCAGCAGCAGCAGCAAAGCCTTCAGAAGGAAGGAGGCTCAGGAAAGCTGTTGGAGAGGTGCAATGAACACAGTCTGGGCTGGGCTGGTTCCACGGGGCGTGTTGGGTTGGCATTGAATTCTCTGGGAGTGTCAAATCCAGAAATACTGATATCAAAGGGATGAGGCAGCAAAGAGAGGAAGTTCTCCCTATGAACACCCTCAATGGAACTACCCCAAGGGGTTTGGAGTGAGGACAGGCAGGGCTTCCAGGGGTCTGGCACACAGGGAAGGATGGGAACTCCCTGGAAAAGGGGCCCCTGGAGCTCTGGTTTCACACTGTGGATCTGCCCTTGTTCCAAAACACCTTTTCTTTTCTCCTTATGAAATCACAGAATGGCTCAGGTGGGAAAAGATCTTCAAAACCACTTCATTCCATCTCCCGCTGTGCCAGGGTGCTCCAGCCTGGCCTTGGGCAGTGCCAGGGATGGATCCAGGGGCAGCCACAGCTTCTCTGGGCAATCCAGCCCAGCCCCTGCCCACCCTCCCAGCCACCAATCCCTTCCCAATGGCCCAGCCAGCCCTGCCCTCTGGCACTGGGAAGCCATTCCCTGTGTCCTGGCCCTCTGCTCCTTGGCCCCAGTCCCTCTCCAGCTCTCCTGGAGCCCCTTCAGGCACCAAAAGGGGCTCTCAGGTGTCCCTGGACCCTTCTCTTCTCCACCTGAGCCCCCCAGCTCTCCCAGTCTGGCTCCAGCCCTGCACCATCTCCAGCCCCTCCTTGTCCTGCTGTCCCCAGGGCTGGGGCAGCTCTGCAGGGGGGTCTCACCTGAGGGGACACAGGGGCACAATCCCCTTCCCCTCTTCTGCTCCACAGAGCCACAGGGCTTCCAAAAATGACCATTTTGGCACGTTGTGGTCACTCCACCGTGTCCTGCTGAACACAAAGCTCCGGAAACCAAAACTCAGTGGGAGATGGGGATGGAAAAAGGAGTGAAAATCTCCATATTATTTTGGTAATCCCCAAAGCAACACAACCCCAAGAACCTAAAGCTGCTGTAAATCCCCCAAAGTAGGGTTGGCAGAAAACTGATGCATGAGATATCCCTGCCTACAGCAGCCTCTAATAAACAGCTTTGTCACCTGCATTATTCTGTTTCCCTGCATTAGACAGGGATGCACGAGAAATGGGAACGGCCTGACATGAAAAGTGATGATTTCCTCTCTTCCAAGTTGAAATCTGCCCAAAAGCAGAACTCCAATGCCCACTTGTTAGACAAGTTATGCCAAAAATCAGTATCTAGTAACTCAAAATCACTCCTGCACATTGCTAGGCACGGTGCTGAATGAGATGGTTAATGGGAAAATGGCACATTTTAATTCCCTTCTCCAGACAATAAATGGTGTGGCATCTCCTTCTACAGAACAGACACCTGAGCTGGCACAGAGCAACAATTCCCTGCAATGCCTTGAAAAATACACATGGCATCAACCACCAGAAATATTCTGTATTATTGTCTCAGTCCAGGGCACAAGGAGTATCTTTGGGCTTTATCTGATACATATATAAACAATAATTTATGAAAAGAATCTCTGAACTGGATAAAAGTGAAACTTGGTATTAGAAATAGTAGGATTTTAGGAGGTGTAGGACATTTAAACCAACTGGAATTATTTCCAAATGAGCCTCTTGTTATGGTTTACTTGAATTTGCTTCCTCATGGCCACAGCCCCTGTTTGGGGTTTTCCTGGCCATAAATCCATATTTCTGTGGGATTGTGGCCTTTGGAGAAAATAAAGATTTCCCAGGTGGCAGGAGAGTTTCTCCTCATTTCAGACTCGGGATTATCTTCCCATATTTCAGAAGGAAAGGGCTTTGGAGCCTCAGCATCTGCATGGGAACAGCAGGGTATTTATTGAAAGCTCTCAGCTATAAATGCTTTGGGTTCCAAAGGGGTGACAGGGGGGAACTTCCCCTTCTCCCTGACACACTCCAGGAGAGCTGGAGCATCCCAAAAATAGCATTTTTACTGGGATATCAACACAGGAGCAACAATTTCCACCTATTTCAGGCCTCTTTCCCTTCTGTTCTCAGACACTGAACCTGTAAATAGGGTGAAAAACAGGGAAATGGGAATAAAGAAAGAGAAGAAACTTCCACCTTGGCAGTATTAGTGAGAAAATGGCATGTTAAACCCCCAGGAAGGATCTCCCAAATACAGAAACTCCCTGCCAACTATTTCATCCCTTCAGAAGGGAGTCAGGGATTTTTAAGGAATCTGGGCAATGCCCAAGACAAATTGGTTTTGCTCTTTAAAGCAAAAACTTGGCTGGAAAGAAGTTGTCACAAAACTTGTCACCAAGTCCAACTGATTTTCCCTCTCCTATTTTCTCCACTCTTCTGCCTACAAACCCTCCTGGTCATCTCCAATCCTCCCACCTTTAAAGTTACTGTTTTAGTTTCTGAGCAGTTTTGCAAAAAAATAGAGTATTTTGCGTTTCTGTGTTGAATCCTCAACGCAGAAAATCCCCTTTTTTTCTCCAGTTTCACTCCTGTGGCAAAGCCAAAAGCTGAGATTTGTGCCACAAATTGTGGAATAAAAAGCTGCTCCACTTGTCTCCTCCCTGCAGGGCTCAAACTGAGGTCACATCCCAAGATTTTGGGTCAGCTCTTCCTGTGGCCCAACTCTCCCTGACCTTAAGGATGTTGCCACTGGACACAACCCCTCCTGTACAGGATTTGGCCTCCTGCACATGGAAAGCAGAAGAAAATGGGATGAAAAAGATGAAATAGCAATCCCAGTGTCCCCAAACCCACCCAGATATCAATGGTCCATGTCCCAGCAGCTCCTCACCAAGTTCTTAAGGAATTGTTTGTCACCCTGGATTGATCATTAATTCCCAAACTCCTTTTCCCATCATTTACTCATCAGTTGCCTCCTCCTGCTGCAAGGGGACATTTATTAGATTTGCATTTATTGTGCTGGCAAATAGAAACCTTATCCAGCATTTCCTGGGCATTCCTGATTTATCTACTGGTTGCAGGACCGAAGTATTTTTAGGGGCAGGAAGAATTAAAATATCCCTCAGAGTGCCAGCAGTGAAAGTGGAGCTGGTGAGAGCTTGGGGAGGTTATTCCTGTGATTCCAGCATTTCAGTTTTTAGGGAGACAAGACTGTTCACACAAAAATAAACGTGGCACCATCTCACATAAACATTATTGCTTCTGATGAGATGAGTTACTAACGAAGGCTTGGGCACAAAAGGGACTGTCTGCATCAAATCAGGGAATCTTTTAGGTTGGGAAAGCCCTCAAAGACCATGAGTGCAGCTGTTCCCCCAGCACTGCCAAGGCCACCACTGCCCATGTCCCCAAGTGCCACATCCACAGGGCTCTGAAACCCCTCCAGGATGGGCACTCCAGCTCTGAAACCCCTCCAGGATGGGCACTCCAGCTCTGAAACCCCTCCAGGATGGGCACTCCAGCTCTGAAACCCCTCCAGGATGGGCACTCCAGCCTGTGCCAGTGCCTGCCCACCCTTTCCAGCAGGGAATTGTCCACAATGTCCAACCCAAACCCATCCTGGGGCAATTGGAGGCAGTTTCCTCTTGTGCTGTCCCTGTTCCCTGGGAGAAGAGACCAACCCCCCCTGGCTCCCCCTCCTGTCCCACAGAGCCACAAGGTGCCCCCTGAGCCTCCTTTTCTCCCTGCCCTGGCCCTGCTGTCCCCCCATGGCTGGCACAGCCCCGGGGCCATCACCCTCTTGCCCCCCTGGGCACACCTGGGCACCCCCAGGGCCTTTTCCAGCTTCCCAACCCCCTTTTACCCACCCTGGAGCTGCAGGGGCTTGTTGTGACCCCCTTGGCCTTGGGGACCCCCAC
>WBMV01006831.1:0-14193 GCA_013396655.1 Campylorhamphus procurvoides
GAAGTGCTTCGATCCCACCCCTGTAACCCCTTAAATCCAAACCACTGACACGACCCAAGGCTGAGACTGATCCAGCCACACCTGGAGTGGTGTCTGAGAAGGGTCTGGAAAACCAGGGAGCCCTTTGTGCCCCTTGTGACCCACAGGCAGGGCTTTGGGACCCACTTTTTGTGCCCAGAGCCCCAGTGCCACCCATGCCACATGCCAGACCCACCCGATCCTGCCTCTGTCCTTGGCACGCTGCCCCACGCGGCTCGTGGATTTGATGTAGAGGTGCCGGTGCAGCTCGTCAATGAGCACCAGGTGCAGGTTCATCTTCTTGCTGTGCAGCTCCAGCCTCAGGTCACTGAGCCCCTCCACCTGCAGCAGGGGACCCTCCAGGGAATCCACGGCTGACACCTGCCACCAAAGCACAGGGGACAATTTGGGACATCCATTCGTTCATCCCTCAGGACCCCCCTCCTGCATCGGGGAGTACCAGGGGGATTCTGCCCCTCAAACCCTCTGAAAGCAGAAAACCCTTAAGGAATACAAGACAGAAAACCCTGAAGTAATACAAAGCAAAAAACCCTTAATTAATACAAAGCACAAAACCCCGAAGTAACATTTCTTTATTTCTATTCCCAAATAAAATTCAATGTATAGAAGGGTCCGGTACCCAAACAATTGAGATTTAACGTGCAGTCTGCAAATATTCAGAGTTAGTTAAAGGACAGTTCATTAAATAAAAATCAAAGCCCAGTTTGTCCCAAAATAAGAGGATTATCGAGTAGAAAAGGGCTAGAACAAGACACTGGCAATGATGTTTGATTGCTGTTTTTCTTTCCATTACAGAGACACCAACAAAACATTCATCCCAGTTCTCCAAATGGAGAGGAAAAAGCTCAGATTTTCTTTTCCTGAGGTGATTTAATGAGGCAAGTTTAGGAAACCCCATGTTTTAGGCTGTACAGGTGTCTCTGAAACAGTGACCAGCAGAGAGCCTGTGGGCAAGCAGAGCAAGGAACCCCCTTGCCATTTATATCCTAAAAACAAACATGGACAAACCCCAGACTGGGATTAAACCCACCAGGAATGCCAAATCAGTTCAGAAAAGCCACATTATCACTTTATATCCCTCCCAGTTTAGCTGGTTTTCTATTTTACAGAGCACTTGCACAGTTATTAATAAATAAATAAAAGCCTCCCTCTGCAGCTTCCAAACCCTCAGTGTTGATGTTGTTAAGGAACCAGAAACAGCATGTTTGGCATACAGAGGGATAAAATACAGTTTAAAACCCCACTCCCTGCTAAGTGCAGATGCTGTTGGAGAAACAAGGTGTTTGCTTGCACTGGAGGATTTGGGTTCATAACAAGCCTGTCAGTTAAACATTAAAAATTAAAAGGCAGCAGGTCCAGTGAGCAGAGCCCAGGCAAGGGCTGGTCTCTGAGCAGCAGTAAATATTAACTGTACTGAAAGAACATCCATGCTCAGTGTATTCCTTTGCTTGCCTGCAGCTCAGGGACAGCCAGGCTTCTTAAATTAGGAGCAGGGGCTGAAGAGGAAGCTGCACTTCTTCCTTCCTCCTGAAGGATTTGGGCAGGAAACTCCTCCCTAAGAAATTCCCTTCCCTGCAGGGATGAGGAAAGCGTGCAGTCTGCAGGATGGGCTCAGCCTGGAGCAAGAATTAGTGTGCCAGTGTTAATTAACTAACAGGCTCCATCTCCAGCAGCATTTATGGAGGTGCCATCCCTGCCCACACAGCACTGTCCATCCTCTTTCTTCCCAGGATCCATGTGTGAACCCCATGGAAGTCTGGCCATGACACATCCCAAAGCCACCCCAGAGCTGAGGCAAAGCCCCTGATCTCCCTGGCCCCAAAAAGCTGTGCCAGAGCACTCCCCAGTGGAGCAGCTCAGCAGACACAGCTCAGAAACCTCTGGCAGAAAGAAACCCAAGGGCCAGTTCCTCTCTTCTTCCTTTGGCAGGCAGAGATGTGTCCCAAATTTCCCAGTTCCAAAGGCACTTGAACCACTCCACTGCCCCAGCTTGGAAGGGACATCTGGAAGTTTCCCTTCCCATTTCCAAGCAGGTTTAACTTCACCATCAGCTCCAGAGCTCCAGGTGAGGTTGGACATGTGGACACTCACAGGGTCTCTCCATCTCCTGGGGTCCAATCCCTCCCCTGTGTCCCACCAGAAACTGCTCTGTGCCCTTCCTGGGCTCCCAAAAAGCAGAGAAGAAGTGAATCCTGTTCTCCCTGTCCCTGCATCAAACTGAGGGTACCATGAACACCATCCTCATCCTCGCTGGGTGGTGGATAATGAGGATTAAAGATGCTCTAAAACAGCGGTGCCATCACCTTTAATTAGCTCAAACCACCCTTCCCACGTAGCTCCCTGGGGTTTAACACTCCCCTTACCCACTGGGGGCTGCTCATGCCAACAAAAGCACCAAGAGATGTGGGATGGGACAGAGAGGGGAAGAGTTAACCCACAAGAATTCCCGTGATGGAAAAGCAGCTTTTCTCAGAGGACCTGAAAATGAGACGTGCAGAAGAACTCCAAGCATTTCAAGGGGCCAGAAAAAGCACCTGAGGGTCCTTCAAGCCTCTTTCCTCCATACATATGGCCCAGTTAAATGGAAATAATTGGCTTTTATTTATTTTTCTGAAGGTGGATAATGGAATTGTGTTGGAGTACCTGGACACAAAGATAATTATTGGTACGAGAGCCTCCCACGTTATTTTGGTAAGGGAGGAAACACAGCAAGAGAAAACAGCTGGGAAGTGAATCCACAACCAACACCTTGTTTTTCTTCTCTAAAAAGCTGATTACAACAAGCAAATAGGACCAAAAGAAATAAGAGGTACCCCCCACCACGTCCTTTAATTCCTTCATTCAGAAATCTGTCTCTCCTATACACAATGCCTGTAATTTAAGTATATAATAATTAAAATATTGGCCTGGATTACCACAGAATTTGGCTTAGATAACCTGATGTCCAAACCTACTTATCTACATCTCCTTATTATCACCTACAACAGGCAGAGACCCTCTAGAAAAGAAGGAGCAGCGAAATAAGCCTGAAAAAAGAGCTCTGCTTTGTATAAGCTGAAAATTGCGAGTTTATAGAAAATACCCGTGGCAGCAGCACCATTAGGCAGCTTGTTTAAAGGTCACAGGCAGTTTATAGCAGGCCTTAATTGCCTTAAAAAGAAAATGTAGCTAAACATTTGCTTAGCATAACATCCAATTTGCAAGGGTTTAATTTAGCATTTCACAACAAACTCGAACCTCAGCACTAACAAGGTATTTGTCAGAATTCTTTCTTTCTTTCCCCACTTTGGCTGAAGTTTTTCAATCTGCTTGCAGCTAAATCTATTTATTCCCTTCAAGGTTTATCTAAACTTGCACAGATCAAATGAAAACCCTCTACTAGATGCTTTTTTCAGGCAAAAAAAATCAGAATAATCATCAAATCACACAATCACAGAGCAGTGTGGGTTGGAAGGGACCTTAAAGGTCATGAAGTGCCACCCCTGCCATGGCAGGGACACCTCCCAGTGTGCCAGGGAATCCAACCTGGCCTTGGGCAGTGCCAGGGATGGATCCAGGGGCAGCCACAGCTTCTCTGGGCAATCCAGCCCAGCCCTGCCCACCCTCCCAGCCACCAATCCCTTCCTAAATAATGGCTGTTCACACCAAAAACCCAAATCCTTTCTGGCTGGGAAACCAGTTTATTCCGAGTTCAGGCAACAGATATGAAAATATGAACAAACAAGCCAGAAAAGGTTAAAAGAAAACAAGGTGACGGGTCACAATTTGAAGGGAAAAAAGCCACGTTGTACACAAACACAAGATGACAAAAGGGAAAAAGCTGAACCCTGTGAAGGAAAGAGTAAATAAAGAGCAGCAACCCACAAGGTTCCAGCTGCCTCGCTGCTGAAGAAAGACAATGCTGACATTTAAAAGGAGAATTGATCTGCTGCTTTTACAAGGGACTCGTTTCACAAGGTACAGGCCAGGGAAACAGGCACGGAACAACTTCAATCTGTGCAGCCAGAGCTGAACAAGCAGCTCCCAGAACTCCATCAGCACCCGACGTGCAGGAGACAAGGACAACTCTGCCTGAGCACCAGGAGGGTCCCCACACTCCAGCTGGTGGCACTTTGCACCAGGTGACAAGGCACGACACCCACAGGGACGGTCTCTCTTCCCTGGAAGGCTGGGGAAGGGCTGGGCTGGATTGCCCAGAGAAGCTGTGGCTGCCCCTGGATCCATCCCTGGCAGTGCCCAAGGCCAGCCTGGAGCACCCTGGCACACTGGGAGGTGTCCCTGCCCATGGTGGGGTTGGAACAAGATGGTCCTTAAGGTTCCTTCCCACCCAACCCATTCTGGGATTCTGTAGAAATGTTCTCCATGTTCTTCTGATGAAACCACAAATTCCAGGAATCTGAGAGCGTGGGGAATTTGGGCAATGGGAATTCATTGAGGAGAATTGGAATTCTGGGTGTAATCTTGTCAGGATGACGTGATGTTACTGGGTGTGACACCTTCCTGTGGAAGGAAAGGTGACAGAGGAATTCTGCAATTCCCAAGCTTTGGAGAGGTCCTGGGGAGGGGGAAGGAAGGGATTGCTGGCTGGGAGGGTGGGCAGGGCTGGGCTGGATTGCCCAGAGAAGCTGTGGCTGCCCCTGGATCCATCCCTGGCAGTGCCCAAGGCCAGCCTGGAGCACCCTGGCACACTGGGAGGTGTCCCTGCCCGTGGTGGGGGGGGGAATGAGACCATCTTCAAGGTTCCTTCCAAGCCAACCCATCCCAGGAATCAAAGTGGTGCAGAGGAAAGCAGGAGGAAGCATAAGAGCAGCAAGAAACCCTCACAGGTGACACCAAATTTCTGTGCCACTCACTGTCTTGGCAGGGAAACTGGGACAGATTGAGCAAAAGCCACGGAAAAAACAAGTTAAGGAAAGGGAAGTGAAGGTGTTGGAGTTCAGTTGCACCTGGAGGAGAGTGAGAAAACGTGTTTGCTTTAGTGCTTTGTGATTGTGTTCTCTTCTTCTCCCACCTCAAAACTCAGACCACTCACCAGAAGGTTGAGTTAACCAGCAAGAAATTAAGAAAGAGTTCCCAAACTCGAGGCTGTTCTGCCTGCAAAAATTCCCACATTTTCCATGGACAACGGAGGAAATCAATTTTTATCTTTTAATTACAAGCCTGACATACCTTTTACCAGGTAGGGGAATTTGTTGCAGCCTTTTGGTTGCAAGGGGAATCAAGATGAAGCTGAAAATCTGTGGCCTTTGAGGGCAGAACATCTGAAAAATGGGACACATGGAAAACCTGCACATGGCACACACTCAGGAAATCCAAAGACTGGGAATTGCCTGCTACCAAAATGCCCCAGGCCAGGGGACTGGTGTCAAGGGATATGAATTAGTGAAGATGAGAATTTAAAGAACACCCAGAGGGTCCTAAAGCTGGGAGTCTTTAGCTAAAATCATGGAAAACAGGGAAAAAACACGGATCAGAGACAGCTATTCCTGACTGCCACTGCCTCCCTGCCCTTAAAAGCAGGAAAAGGAGCAAAGCTGCCCAGGATGAGTGAGCAGTTGGTGGTGTTGAGTATCACACTGGATGTTCAGGGGAGGGGAGAGAGGTTTGTTCACCTTTAACAGCCCTGGAAAGCAAAAAGCAAACAAAGAGCTCTAAAGGGAGATGATTCCTTGGCAATAGTTTGGGAAGAGCTGAGCTCACCCCCCTTCAGGGGATGAAAGGATTTGCTGACCCAGTGATGCACAAAGGGGGGACTGGTACAAATGGCTGAGGGGGAGAGCTCTGGCAAAGCAGGAAGATTGAGCTTCACACCCACCCAAAAAATGCTCAGGTTGCAGGAAAACAGCTCCTCCTGACACAAACACATTTGCTGGGGGAAGGACAGGGAAATGCACATAAAGGACCAGGCTAAAAGGGCTCTTCTGGGCAAATCTCTTACAAACAGCTCCACACAAAGCACAAACGTCCTTTCTTTCTGTCCAAGTGTTTCAGTGGCAATGACCAAACTCACTGTTTTCCCTCTGCAGGCTCTTAAATATGTATAAAATTCTGTTCCTGGCTCACTGTCCTTTACTCCAGCTACAGGAATTTCATTCTTTTGAATTTGCCTCAGCCCTGTCAGCCATCAATCATCTCCTGCCTCCTCCTCTCGGGGTAATTCATCAATGTCTTCGCAGCAATCGAGGGCTGGAACCCTCGAGGAACAGAAGGGGCCAAACCCAACGTGGATTATCCAAGTTGGACACAAAACAGGAGCTGCACCAGCATGGTCAGCTCTCTTCCCTCCAGTGGGAATGGCAGGAGAGCTGCTGCCATCACACAGCTAGCCAAGGTTTGTTCCTTCCACTTCTCATTTCTTTTGCCTCTTGATTTAATGTACCTTCATTTAGTTGCAATTGCCATGAAGAAAAGTCTGTTTTCCCAGACTTCTCTCCATCCCAAAAGTCTTCTCCTTGTATGAATGAGGCCTGGAAGGACAGGGCCCTAAAGCACTAAAGTAAAACACCAGGATTTTCCTTAATGGAAACCTGCAATTCCCCAAATTTATTCTCTTCCTGCCCTCAATTGACATTTCAAATCTTTACATTCCCCTCTCTGCTGTCAAAGGAAACTTGAACTCTCTGTATCAGTTATAGGATCACAGACTGATTTGGGATGGAAAGGACCTTAAAGCTCATCCAGTCCCAACCCCAGGGACACCTCCCACCAGCCCAGGTTGCTCCAAGCCCTGTCCAACCTGGCCTTGGACACTTCCAGGGATCCAGAGGCAGCTTCTCTGGGCAATCTAATCAATCCAACTATTAATTTACTGCTTTTATTACACAATTCCTAAGTTCTATTACACAATTCCTAAGTTCCCCCCAGGCTAATATTGAGCTGCTCCTCCCCACCACTGTCCACACATCCCTGGGTAGGAGTCCTGCAGATTCCAGTTTTCCCTCCTCCAGCTCAGCCTGGAAATGTTTCCCCACCAACCCATTTCCCAAGTCACTTGGTAGCATTCTGCCAGCTTTACCAGGCATAAATCAGTTTACTGCAGTGGAAAACCCGTGTGTTAAATTCATCCCAAACGTTCCAAATGCTTTACTAGAAACTGAATTTATTGCACCTTTTCACACACCATTCACCAGCTTTAAAGCTACATTTGCAGCAATAAATCAGTCAGATTTATCCAGATTATTTTATATTGCCCCATAACCCTTCTGCAACAATTCCTCTTGCTTGCAGTATTTTACCAGGGACAAAATTACACCTTAGAACCCAGAGTTTCAAAGAGAATTCCTGGAAAGACCCGCTGATTACTGGGAAAGCATCTGCTGTGTTCAAACTCTCCTCCACCTTCATTAGGGCGTGTTTTCTTATTTAATAAACTTCCATCAGCTTAAATGAGTGGTTGTTCTGAGCAGAGCCACCCAAGCCCCAAGGGCTCTGTGGGGATGCATTAACAGGGGCTGGGGTCAAGCACGTGCCTATGCAAATGAGGGGCATTAGGCACCAACAGCTTAATGAACACCCTGTTCAGATAATGCAAATTACAGGAGGAAAACAACTTATTGATAAGCACACCGAGGGACAAAAAAAAGGATGGCTCAAAGGGAAAGACACTCCATGTTCTGGTGTGTTCAAAACTAGTCTGGGAGGTTTGTTTAAAAAGTAAGCAAAGCAGAATTTAAAGGAAAAAGGAAACAATATGGAGGCATACCAAAAAAAAAGAGACATATTCCACATATCCACCAACATCCTAATAACCAAGCTGCCTCCACCTCACCCTGAGGTTTGCCAGGAGTTAATAATTATTACAAATTAATACAAAACAGACACACCCCAGTAGATAACGAGAAATGAGATACAACCCTTGAGATGTCACTTCTCCAAAGGCCTCTTTGGGAACAGCAGGTCACTGGTGACAACACACACTAAGCAGGGAAAGACCTGAAGCCAAATAGGATTGGGGAAAACATCACTGGTGTAATTCAGAAATTAAAAAAAAAGATAATTGCAAGCAGAGCCACAATTTAAATTTGCCACTAAAAGCATTTCTGTGGAATCCCAAACCAAAAGCCTCTCCTTTCCACCCAAGGCATTAATTCCAAATCAAACAGTTCCACGGCAGCACCCGAATCCTCGGGCTGCAATAAGGAGTGCAGGAACAAAATGAAAGGCTGTTTTTATTGATTCCCCTTGTTCCAGCTGACAGGCAGGCAGTAAATAAAATGCAGACCAGGAGCTGCACTGCTATTTTTATTTATGTCATTATTGCAGGCTACTTCTGGTGTAAAAGGCCTGCTCACTACACAGTGCTTTGAACTGTCAGGCTCTTCTGGCTGTGTCCTGAGGAAAGCCACAGATGGCAGCTACAATCAAGCAGAAAATGAAAATAAAAATGGAAACTCTGCCCACTTTGCCACCCACTAAAGTCACCCAGTTGTGTTGCAAAGCCCTGCACTCAGAAAAATGATCCATTTCTTGTGAAATGCTTTGGCAACGGGGCTGGGCAGCACCTCCAGTTGGGTTTGCCCCCAGCAGAAAGGTGGGATTTCCCAACACAGAAATGCTCTGGAAGAAGTGAACCCAAAACAGACCTTACAGTCTGTGGAGGTGGCAGAAAACACATTTCATTCCTCCTGAGGATGCCAGTGGTGAGTCAGGATGTGTTACCCCATCAGCACCGTGGCAAATGACCTCATTTACCTGCTGAGCCAACCATGTTTATTATTCCTGAGTCCAACAGCAATATCAGCCTCCAGCCCCACTCCAGAAACTCCAGCTGGGACAATGCCAAGGTGGCCAGCTCCAAGAAACCATCCTGCTGCTGTTATTCACATCAGAAAGGGCAGCAGGGGACATACACTATTCTTTTCCTGCCATTAGAAGGTCTTAACATGGTCATAGGAAAGAAAAGCTGGGGCATTCCCTGACCCAGCTCTGAAGAAACAAATCACTGTCACTCCAGCTTTGTGTTTGGGGGATAAAGACACTCAGACTAAAAGAGAAGGATGTGCCTACATGTAAAACACAGGAGTGTAACACCTGTAACACCAGCATGTGTGAATTTAAGTGAAGACAAGTTAGAAGGCTCCATCCTGCCTTTTTCCCACTTTCATTCTCCCTCCTTGTTGCCCTAACATAAAAATTTCCAGCTGGCAAGAGCAGTTAATGTCCCTCCTCCCTGTGGATCTTCTCACCTGACACAATCCCAACCCCAGTGACCTGAACTGCTGCAATGAGAAATCAAGGCCAGTGTGTCATGGTCTATCAGAATTAAAAGATTTTTAAAAAAAACACCTTGATATATTTTTACAAAGTATTAGTTCATTAAAATTGCAAATCTAAACACATAAGAGTCAGGACATGCAAAGAAAGCCTGAAGAGTTTTTATTTAATTGTATTATGATATGACCTTTAATTACTCATTCAACAATATTTCTTCCTTCAACTGTCTTTAGCATTTTATCTCTTATATTGTACTAAAAAATGGCAAATATTAAGTTCTCCCAGTGGGGGAGCCCTCTAAGAGTGAGTCCAGCTGTTCCCCCAAGGCCACCACTGCCCATGTCCCCAAGTGCCACATGCATAGGGCTTTGAATCCCCCCAAGGGATGGGCACTCCCCCCCTGCCCTGGGCAGTTGTGAATGAAGAAATTGAAGAAATTCCCCCCAATATCCCCCCTGGTGTAACCTGAGGCCCTTCCCTCTCCTCCTGTCCCTTGTCCCCTGGGAGCAGAGCCTGACCCACACCCTGGTGGAGCTGCAGAGAGCCAGAAGGTCCCCCCTGAGCCCCTTTTCCATGTTTCCCATGAGGCAGAGAACACACACAAATGGGTGCCACATCCAAATGAACATTCCTGCCCCAGGCTCAGCGTGGGGAAGATCCATCTCAGGAAAACCCCCAAACTCACACTATAAAAGAGGGACATAAAGAAACTGAGAACTAAAGCTCATTCCAACTCAAACAGGAGTTTGATGTGCTCCAGACATTCCTGATTTCTCCAAAGCTTCCCAACCTGAGGGATGCTGGATTGTTTTAAGCAACCTGTGAGGTGCAATCATAGGACAGCAAAGCTGATCCTCCTGGTGTTACAGAGATGCTGGAGGAACACAGAACATCAACACCTGATATCTGAGGCTTGTCTGTGCTGCTCTGGATGGATGCAGAATCAGAAAGGGGGAAAAAAGAAGCTGTCACTTAAAATTTTTAACTTCCTACAAATGTAAGCTGTCACAAAGTACCTCTGCATTGTGTTTGTACGAATGGGAAAAGCTGCCACTCTTTCATTAACAACCCTTCCCCTGCATTACTCAGTCACTGCACATTAGAACCGGCAGCTGGAGAGTTTGGAGTGATAATGAAACCTGTAACAAGCCATCTCCAGCCGTCTTTTCCAAACAATGAGGGAATTAAAATTTCAATTTAAATGCAGAGGTTTGAAACACGCTTCAGTGGCAAAATTACTTCAATTAATGTGAGTGGAATACAAAGAGCGGGCGGCAGAGATGGGATGCAGCGAGCAGAAATGATGCCATTCCGGTGCTTTGCACCCACCTGAAACGGGGCTGCAAAGGGCTCCTTCCAACAGGGCTGGGGGGGCAACATCAATCAGGGCTCTAATTCCAAAGTGAGGGGTGAAAACTCCTCATCAGATCATTCTGGGCTTTTCCTAAGCCACGAGCACGAGGAATGAAAGCAAAAGACAGATATCTGTGGCCACTCTGCCTCTCTGAGAGCCCAGAGAGGATTTTCCACAATATTCCTACCATCTCCAAGGAATTACCCTACAGTCAGGCAGTGATTCCAGCACCACAGCCTTGCAGAGCTCTGTTAACAGCACAGGGCCAAAGTCAAGGAACCCACAGTGAGTTTTTTTTGGCCAGGAAAAGGCTCCAAATGCAGGGGAATTACAGGCACATTTGTCCTCAAATGAGAATTGCAAGTGTCAATGAGAGGCTGGAATTGAGTGTTCAGTTTCCACTTGAGCTCTCTCTGCGTTCCCTGATATATTAAAAAAGCACCAGGAAGTAACAGCTGCCTTTTCTATCACTATTATTTGATTTATTAGAAAGGGCTCTCTGCTGTGGAAATGAAAAACAAGCAGGCAAACAGCAGAGAACAGCAGAAATCTAAATATCACAGAGGTCTGTATTGTGTCTCTCTCTCTGATAGCCAGGGGCAATCTCACCACACATACATATCTCTATGTACAGAACTATGTATATATATATATATAAAATATGCACACAAAATATTGTAAAACAGTAAGATATCAAACAGACATCATGTTGCAAATCATTTCTAAAGCATATTATATGGGAAATCCTAAATCTTATTTTCCTTCTTATACTTCCCATCATATATTTCAAATAGGAAATTGATTTTTTTCTGGAATTTCCTTCCAAAAATATATTTTTCATTAAAAAAAAGGAAAATGAAGCACCACAAAACAACAAACCCAACCTGAACAAACTGGCAAAGCCCATCAGTGAAAGAAAGCACCAATATTTCAATTAACACTGATGTTTACACTGCAGATTGTGTTTTTCCCCTACACTGAATGACCTTCATTTACATCTACTTCTTTCTCTCTCCTAATTGAAACTGCCAGGCAAACACCACACACTGATTTTCCCATCTCTGGAAGTGTTTAAGGAAGGCTGGATGGGGTTTGGAGCAACCTGGGCTAGTGGAAGGTGTTGGGGTTGGAACTGGATGATGTTTAAGGTCCCTTCCAACCCAAACCATTCCATGATGGTGTGACAGGGAAGGAGAACACAAAAATAAGAGGAAAACAAAAGGGAGGTGAGGGCAGAGTGAAAGCCAGAGCTGGTTCCATGTGCCATCAGAGCATGGTACGAGGGGACTGGCATCCAGGTGTGGGAAGGGTTTCACTTCTACAAAGTCCTATTTCAGGTAAAATGAGATAAAAGAGGAAATGAAAGGTCAAGGTGACAACACAATTTCCAGCCCTTTATCAAAAAGTGAAGAGGCACAGCCAAGTGAAACACAAAGGACAGCAAAGCTGGAAAAATCAGCTTTTTAGACAAAAGAAGGCAATGACAAACTGGCCACCTGGCAAACACAAAGAGGGGTATGAAACACACACACACTACTGCTGTCTTCAACTTCAGATCACAGAGTGGCTGAGGATGGAAAGAACCTCTGGAGAACATCTAATCCTGCTCTGCTCGAGCATGGTCACCCAGAGCCAGCTGGCCCAGCACCACACCCAGTCTGGGCTTGAAAATCCTCCACAGGTTGAGGCTCCACAACCTCTCTGGGCAACATTTTCCCATGTTCAACCATCCTTACAGTACAAAAGTGTGTTCTTATGCTCAAACATGATTAGCTGCTTCAGTCTGTGCCCACTCCTCTTCTCCTGCCACTGAGAAGGGCCTGGCTCTCTTTGCTTTGCACCCTCCCACCAGGCATTTATGACCATCAGAAGATCTCCCTGAGGTTTCTCTCCCCCAAGAGAAGCAGCCCCAGCCCCATCAGCCTCTCCTCAACCAGACCTGGTCCTTCACTGCTCTGAACCAGGAGCTCCATCTCTCTTGCACTGGAGAGCCCAGAAGTGGCCTAAACAGAGAAAAATCACCTCCCTTGGTGAGTTTTTAATTACTGGAAGAGGATTCCAGGAAAGGAAGGACTGGAGCCTGGTGAGGAATTGGGCTTGTTAAGTTTAGAAAATGAGAAAGAACAAGATTGTTATTAGTGAAGCCCAGGAAACTTTAACTCCACCATGAGACTGGAAGTGAAAGGCAATCTTATAAAAGAGATGGGACTGGAGAGAGAAAACACTTGAAAGAAAGGAGAAAAAAGATGAAAAAAGGACTGGAAATAAGTAGAAAGGATCAAGAGTCCTGGTAAAAGAATCAGAGAATTATTTAGGTGGGAAAAGACCTCCAATGTCATCAAGTCCACCCTGTTGGTGCCACATCCAGTCGTTCCTTGGACACCTCCAGGGATGGGACTCCACCACCTCCCTGGGCAGCCCCTTCCAATGTCTGATCACCCTTCCTGTGAAGAATTTCTTCTGACATCCCACCTAAACCTCTCCTGGTGGAGCTTAAGACCATGTCCTCTTGTCAGGACAATGAGAGGTGAGCACACCTAAATGGTCTCCCCTCTCAAACATGAACCAAGCTGTGAGGGCATTCCTGGTGATGAAATGTGAGAGAAACAGGACAGTTCTCACTGAATAAAAATGGGTTTGAAATACATGATAACATATAAGGAAAGAAAATGATACAGACAGGTGTCTAGGAAAGCAATTTTAAAAACCAGCACAAGACTGCACGAGCAGAAGGAAATGTCACGTGCAGATCAAGCGGGTAAAGAAGGAGATGGTGACAGAAACCCTCAGGACACAAAGAGCTGAAGATCAACCTGACAGGGATTTTAACCCTCAGCCCAGTGAGGAAGGATCCAAACTAACCCAGCAGCACAGGAAGGCAGCAAAGCACAAAGGGAGGCCACACTGAGAGGCCAAAGAGCAGCTGTGCCTGCAGGGTGTGGTGGTTTGGTGTTCTTGGGTTGGGTTCAGGCCTTCCCTGGTAACAGGGCCATAACTAAGGAAGTGTTCCACACCATTCCTTCGTGTCATCAGAGGTATTTAAGATGAGCAGGGAGGTTTCCTCCCTCTCTCTTCCTTCCCTGTGCTTGGAGGACAGCAGGTCTCTGTGTTAACCTCTCTTATCCATATGAATTGAGGACCATCTGGGAGCTGCTGTCCCAGTCATGCACAGGTTGGACATTTCTGCTGTTTCCTTGAGGGAAGTTTGGTGAGAATTTATTTGGTTTGTTACTTTATCGAGCTTTTCCCTGAGTTTTTGAATGTGTGTAACTGTTTTGTTTTGGGTTTACCCATTTTTGTCCCTCTTCCCTTTCCCCTTTTGGGGTTGTTTGGGATTCTTGTTCTGTGTATACCTAGTGTTTAATTGTATATAACTGTAATAGATGTGAATCTATATATACTTTTACTACTTTTCTCTTTTGGGGGTGGGAATCTGTGTGGCCAACAGCTTGGTTGGGCAGAGGGCAAACCCAAACCCCTCCAAGGTGCCACTCCAAACCCCCCAAAGGTGCCAGCCCAAACCCCCCTGAGGTGCCACCTCAACCCTCCCCGAGGCACCACCCCAAACCCCGCGAGGTGCCACCCCA
>WBMV01006831.1:14392-73631 GCA_013396655.1 Campylorhamphus procurvoides
CACCCCAAACCCCCCCCGAGGTGCCACCCCCAGAGCAGCGTCCCATCTCACCAGCATGTCGGTGGCGTTGAGGTAGCGCTTGCTGGCCATGCACTGCTCCAGCTTCTGAGGGACCTGCTTGATGTTCTCGATCTCGTCCAGCAGGTTGAGCACGTGCTTGTGCTCGATGCCCTCGATCCACAGCTTGCGCAGCTCGTCCCTCTTGCAGTGCAGCAGCATCTTGCACGACAGCAGGTTCTCCTTCACCTGCACCGACACGGCACACACTTCATCACCTCATCTGCCCCTTGAGCAGCAATTCCAACCAAACCCAGGCTGGTCAGTCCCTGCTGACTTCCCTGGCTGGAAGGAACTCACCAGCTGGAAGTTCTTTCACAGGGAAATGGTTTTAATACAAGTTTTACAGCACCAGTGAAAATGTAACTGAAGCACCACAACGTGAGCAAACACCTGCACACTTCCCAAAAATCAACTCAGGGTTGTGGCACTCACCAAGAAGCCAATCTCCAGTGAAAGCAAATAAGCCACCACTAATTTTCCTGCTGTAAATATTTAACATGTGCCTATTAAATGTTTCGGCACAACCCCTGCTTTCTTCAGGTTTGGTGCCCACTCCTTCCAAGGTGACCAGCTGAGAGTACAAATATTTTCCTGATGGTTTGGGCAACACCGATTTTCTTTGGAAGAGACACAATTTCACCAGAACATTTGAGATGGAGTTCAATTCAACATTTCCTTTATTTATCAAGGCCATGACATCACCTGAAGAAACCCTCTGGTGTTTGCCATTCAGTTTGGGTTTGAGCCTCATGCCACCCTCTAAGTGGCAAAATCTCTATTATTTCAGCCATTCAGGCAATATTAAGATAAAATAATATTATTTTTCTTCTCCACCCTTTCTGTTCACACTCCCAGCCTGCATTCCCTGCTTTCAGGTTCTCCTGATCTCCTCTGCTGAGGTCAGTGTAACCTCATCATGCAAATCAACAATACATATTAAAATGGGGAAGTAATTAGCAGCACAGCTTCACACATTGCCTTCACACCACTCTTGTTTCTGTGATAAGTTATGAATACTTGGGGTCCAACCTTTTCTCAGGCTGAACTCTCACTGAATTACACATGAAGAGAGACTCTCAGAAGAAGCCCTTCAATTTATTTTTAAATAATGAGCCTTTAAAGCACTCTACAAATCCCACTTCAGCTGCACATTCTGTTACCTTGTTCACCTAAAGGCAGTTTGGAAAAAAAAAACCGAATCTGTAAAACACACTCATGCACTAAAATATGGACAGTGGTAAATAAAAACTTAAATAAAAACTCCCTTAAACAGCCTCTGTCCAGAGGCAGGAGAGGCTGAGATTTCAATCATGCCCTTCTTAAAGGAGGAACAAGGAAAAATCCTCAGCCAGCAGAAAACCCAGTGTAGGAGTGTCATAAAAGCAGAGGCAAACTGAAGCACACAGAGTTCATTTCAGATTGAATCCCCACTCAACACTTTAATTTAAAGTGTTTCACTGACCTGGCACACCATCACCAGTGGACTGCAGTGACAGAGAGCTAAAGTAGGGCAGCACAACAATCAGGGGGCCACAAGGAATCTCACAAGACATTCCTGCTCCTGCCCTTGCAAGAATGATCGACTCTATCTCCACCTGGGAGCAGGGGAAGGACTGAAGAGCAAGTCTTTAAGAAGGAACTTTCCCCCAGGCAGCCCAAATTGGTTTGACTCTGTAATTCACTTTTACAGTGGCTACACTCGAAACTACACCTTCCCCAACTGGAATTCACACAAGAATTCACTACAAAAGGCAGACACAAAGAGGGATCTGGACTATCTGTCCCTTGTACAAGTCCTAACACAAGTGAACACCCATGTGCTCATCCACCTTCAAAGGGGAACATCAAAACCAAGTCTGAGCGTAACACAGATTGATGACAAACCAGAACTGGGGCCTCCTGTGAGATGAGGTCAAAACCACTTCAATACATATTGACCAAAACTAATAAGAAAACTTAAATATCAAAAGGTCCCTCGCCCTCACAGTCATTCTTCAAGGTGGGACCCAAAGGTCACACCACTCTCTGTTTGTTTTGACCTCTGCAGAGCCTCCTACGCTGTGTGAAAACAGGCCACTGGCTACAGCTGATTTCAAATTTAGTGCAATTGATCTCTGCTTTCAGAGTGCTGAGCTCTGTCCATAAATCCTACAGTGAACTCTTACCCTTGGAAAGCATCAGAAGGGTCTCATTTTTTTCCTTGGAAAATGTTAAATGAATTTGAAAAGCCAGAAGGGTCAGACCGTAGCCCCTGCTGCTCCTTAAGCTGGTTTTAAGATGACACATCCACAGGGGCAGGAAAACCACACAAATAAATTTGGTGCCTGATTTGCAAAGTTTAGGCAAAGAGAGGAGAGCAAAGGACTGAGCTGGTGCTGCAGGGAGGGAGCAGCTCAGACAAGTCCCCAGCCACGAGTTATTTCCTGGCACAGCACTGGAGTGTGAGCACTGAGAACACAGGGCACAGAGTTCAGGCACGTTCACACGACAGAGCTGAGCTTGGAAACAGCACCAAAATTCATATTCTGTGAGCGAGAAGAGAGCTGATGAATCGCCCAGACTGCTCAGGAGGTGGCTGGAGGGCAACGGATCAAAACAGGACCAGATTAGATGGAAAGGTGTGAGCTCGGCAGCCCCGAGGACTTCAAACACCTGAGAGCAACAGGCCCACACAATAAATGAATGGGGGCACCACAAAGCTTTGCACTTCACATCCACCTCTCAGTTTGCTTTTGAACTGCTGCTGTTCTCAGACACAGAGATCCTGCAGGAAACCTGCTGGCCCTGAGACACAGCCTGGGACAATGGAGGCAGCACTGGGTGGTCCACTTGGAGTCATGGCAGGGACTTCTACCCAGGCCTAGCTCAGGATTAGAATCATGGACTGGGTTGGGCTGGGAGGGACATGAAAGATCCCTGTAGTTCCACCCCTGCCATGGCAGGGACACCTCCCAGTGTGCCAGGGTGCTCCAGGCTGGCCTTGGGCACTGCCAGGGATGGATCCAGGGGCAGCCACAGCTTCTCTGGGCAATCCAGCCCAGCCCCTGCCCACCCTCCCAGCCACCAATCCCTTCCCAATGGCCCAGCCAGCCCTGCCCTCTGGCACTGGGAAGCCATTCCCTGTGTCCTGGCCCTCTGCTCCTTGGCCCCAGTCCCTCTCCAGCTCTCCTGGAGCCCCTTCAGGCCCCAAAAGGGGCTCTCAGGTGTCCCTGGACCCTTCTCTTCTCCAGCTCAGCCCCCCCAGCTCTCCCAGCCTGGCTCCAGAGCAGAGGGGCTCCAGCCCTGCACCATCTCCAGCCCCTCCTCTGCACTCTCTCCAGCAGCTCCAGGTCTTTCCTGTGAGACAACAAGAGGCCAGAAGACAAGAACAAGGATTTCCACAACTTTACACCCAGAATAGACACTGTGGAAGTGTCTGTTGCCCAAAAATGGAGAAAGAATTCTCTGGCCAATTTTGAGTATTGAAAGGCAAAAAGCAGTGCTTTAATGTGGTGCACCAAAACATACTGCACACCCTGATTACGTGGGCCTTTACAAATTTACATTTGGACATACACCCACTTCCAAAACTGTTCCTCACACAGTACCCCTGGCACACTTCCCAAATTTGAGTCAGTGGTCCTAAAAAGACCACTCATTCATCATCTTCTTTGTCTCACCCCCTTAGAACAGTCCCAAAGCCTCTGGGTAGCTCTGACTACTTATCCCAAGTGCTGTGACTCTGTTATGTCTCATTTCTACAGAGAGGGAGCTCCTCACTTTGTGGAAATCTCTTGCCTGTTGAAATCCTTGACAGGGACATTAAACACCATTTTAGAAGCCACGTACAAAGGTCCTCCTGTCCTGTCCTGGGTTTCTCTGATGAGGTTTTTTGATAAGAAGCTGCTAGAAGCTTTCCCCTATTCTATGGAGCCAATGATAGTCAGCTCCAAGGAAAACTTCCTGCTCTTGAATCATTAGAAACACCCCATGTGAGAAGATATTTAAGAACGGAGGAGTTGTTGGGCAGTGGATAATCTGCAGCCATGGATTAACAACACAAACATCAAGGTCAGTGCAGGAGAAGAAGGAGGGACCCCACGGATCAGGGAAAGGACTCAAAGCTGTGATTCCCTGGTGACCATGTGAGGAGTCCTGGGATGGTCCTTGATGGCCCATGAGCAGACAGGACCCCTCAGGCTGGGTGTGAAGGTGCTGATGCCCCCCCAGAGGGGAGTTATCACACCTGGGTCATTGGTGTGAAGGCAGGAAACCTTCCTTATCCCACAGAGCTCCTCAACACCCAGCCTGCAGCCTGAGGGGCCAGGTGTGCCCTGTGCCAGCAGACCATGAGGAACGACACTGAGGGTGCAGAACACACAGCTCTGGTGACACCCCCACGGTGACAGTGGCCACTCTGAGCAGTCCAGCCATGCCATACCTGCTTGATCTTGTTGCGGGAGCTGGTGATGCGCTCGGTGATGCTCTGGTAGGTGCGGATGGCCGTGGTGAGCTCCGTGTAGTGCTGCACGATCAGCTCGTCCAGGTCGCGGTCGCACTTCTCGTACGCCTCCTCCAGCCGCCCCTTCTCCGTCTCCCTGTCCTCCACATCATCACTGCTCGAGAGAGTCCTGAGGGGGCACAGATTGGCCATCAAAAATTCACCATCATTTCTGGCCTCAAAGGCCAGAAAAGAACTCTCTAAAACTCTTTTCGGAGTGTTAGAAGTAAAAACCAGTAATTTCTTACACGTTGGATGCACGGGAATGTTTTCCAAAGTGTGCCCGTTGTTACAACTTTATCCCATCATTTAAGATTTGGACATTACAGCCCCTCCCATTGCACCACCCTCACTCCAGACACACCTCCCAAATTAAAGCCAAAGGCCAGTCTTCATCTCCTCTTCCACAGCACCATCCTCACTCCAGACACACCTCCCAAATTTAAGCCAAAGACCACTGTCTTCATCTCCTCTTCCACAGTACCATCTTCACACCACTGACACCCTCCCAAATTTAAGCCAACAACCAGTGTCTTCATGTCCTCATCTCCTCTTCCACAGCACCATCCTCACTCCAGACACACCTCCCAAATTAAAGCCAAAGGCCAGTCTTCATCTCCTCTTCCACAGCACCACCCTCACTCCATTGATACCCTCCCAAATTTAAGCCCAAGACCACTGTCTTCATCTTCTCTTCCTCATCTACACCCTCTGGAATGGTTTCAAGGTTCCTGGATAGCTCTGGCTGATCCTTGCCAGATGTTATGCCTGTTTCCCAGGTCATGGATAGGAAAACCCTTTTACTACCTTAAAATCCCTGCCTGTTGGGATTCTGAGCAGAAAAAAGGGTAGACAATAGGTCCAAAAGGACTAGAAAGCAGGGTTTAGGCTACGTTGTTTGTAGGGAAGTTTAGGGGTGTTTATTTTGGTAAATGTGCCTGTCAGGGGCTCAGGAGAGACCCATGTACTGAAGAAAATAAAACACAAATATTGTGGTTTATTACTCTGCCACTTTTCAGATTGTTGAGTTTTTCTACTAGTGCTGGATTTATGAAAAGTTTTATCTCTTAGTTCTCACACTGTCAGAGAGCCATTAATCCAGGCACAGAGTAACAAGTGAAATATCTCCTGATTGATTATTTACAAGGAGCTACAAGGAAGGAATTCTACCTTTGGAGAGAGGAATCGGTGCAATTGTTTGGCTGGAGAGCTGCAGTCACCACAACTTCCAACAGTCCACCCTTTCCCAAACACACCCCAGAACAGCAAGGAAGGGTCATGGGCCCTTATTTCCCCTCCTCAGTGATTTCAACCCCTGAGTAACACTGTCCACTAAGATTAATTTTATTATTTAAATCAATGAAGTTTGAGATTCCAACAAACCTGCTGAAACCGGCCCTAAGTCAAAAGCTTCCTGATCTCACTCCAAACTTCTTCTCAAGAACCAATGGAACCAATGGAACCTTTTTCTGACCTCTCTCCTCACCCCACACACTCCCTGAGGTCCATCCTGCCACCAGATGCAGGAGGCCACACCTGGAATGTCCCCATGGGCACCACCAGAAAGCCCCAGGTGACATTTTCATCCACAGCTCTCAAAGGTGGTTTGCTCAGAGAGACAACCTGAATTTCCCTCCTTTTCCTTGGAAGGGATGGTCCATACAGGATTCTGCTTTAAATCAGCAACAGAGACACTGAAAAGGGTGTAATTCATGGGGAAAAGGAGAAAACTCATTTAGGATCAGTTATAGCACTTAGGACATAAACATTGGGTGTATCACAACCTTAAGGACCAGCATGGGAGAATTTTGGAGCTCTCCTGACAATTTCTGAATGGCTTTAAAGAAGTTATGATGAGAAAACAAGCAAAAAAAAAGCTATTTTTAAAAAAATAAAACTGCTTACAAACTGTTCTGAACTATATGCTTGAACACCATGCAACAATCACAACTTTGAAAGAAATCCAGGGAATCTTCTTGCTCAAAGTGAGATGGTTTTAAAAACACACCCAGGAGAGCATGAACACCTGGAGATTTATTTTATTTAAATCACTCAGGTTTCACCTCTGGACTGGGAAACCATCTTAAGATGGTGAGTACCCTACACTGAAAGAACACAAAATAGTAAAATACCAGAAAAGCCAACCCAAAAGACTCAAAAACTACACTGGTAGGAGTCATAAACCCCTGATTTGTTTCTGAATTTCTTAAGCTGTTTGTGTAGAGAAGGTCAAGCATTTGGAAGGAGGAGAAAAGCCATTGCTGGTGCTCTCTGTGACCATAACAGTCTCACTCTGGATTTGTTACAGCAATGGGGTCGAGTCCAACCACAACCAGGATCTTTCCTTGCAATAAGTCACTTGTAGCAGTCCAAGACAGGAGGGAAGAGAGGACTTCTTGCACCTCACTGAAAAATAATGAGGGAAACTCTTTCTTTCTGCTTTATTTAACATAGAGGACTCACGAGGGGTTGGTAGTTGGTAGATTTCACTGAATTCTCCAATCCCATCAGGAAAATTGTAGGAACTCAAAGTGCAAAAGCTCCTCTCAGATAAATATAAAGGAAGAATTCAAACATACAAGCAATGGGAAGGCACCCAAAATTCCAGTTCACCACTCTTTCTCCCCTCCAAAGAGAAACAACTGGCTGCACCACCAACTTTAGGGACTCCACCTTTAATGAGGAAGAGAAAAAGCCATTTGAGAGGACAATGCTCCCAGAAAGAGCAGCAAGGACACCTGTACTGCCATATGGAACAGGAGCTCACCTGTCCTGCACAGCTCCCAAGGGGGACAGAGGAATTGCAGCCAAAATACAGCCCAATGTGTACAAGGGATTTATTTCATTCTGCAGTTTTCCCACGTTGTTCACTTTCAGGTGGCAGTAGATTGTAGAAGACACACGTGGAAATGAGGAGAGATTCTGTTCCTCTTGCTGTTCCTCAGCCTGCCAGTGTGGGTGCCTCACACCCCCCTCCCAAAAACCAGGAGCTGCCCATGTCACAGGGGTGTGGGTGCTCCTCTCTCCTCCTGCACAAGGGATGTGCTCAGAGCAGAACCCACCTCCTCATCCCACTGGCAGGGTATCCTGGACTATCCTGAGCTGGGAGGGACCCCCAGGGATCACTGATCCAATCCCTTGCCCTGCACAGACCCCCCAACAATCCCACCCTGTCCCTCAGTGTTATCCAAACCCTCTGGAGCTCTGGCAGATTTGGAAGTGCCCATTCCATGGGCAGCCTGGTCAGTGCCCACCACCCTCTGGGGGAAGGACCTTCCCCTGAGATCCCACCTGGATCAACTCCAGCCATTCCCTGTCCCTGTCACAGGGAGCAGGGATTGGAGCTGCCCCTCCTGAGGAACCTCCAGGCCAGGATGAGTTTCCCTTGGAGTATCTTCTTCCAATGCATTGGAATTACTTCCAGCATTCCAAGTTCCATGTTTCCCGGGAGCTACAGAAACAGGAATGCTTTCTCATGTGGTTACATTAATATTCTACTCTCAGACATTCTTAGTTGTGTCTTAAATCATGTTTTCACAAAAGAAGGTATTTTTAAAAACTGTCCTGTAGCCAAAGCACTTTAATATCTTGCCAAAAGGACCTGAAAAGTAGGAACACTACACCAGGTTGCTTAGAAAATACCAAATCTAGTGAAAGGCTCTCTGGCCATGTCAGGGGTTGGAATTAGATGATCTTTAAGGTTCCTTCCAACCCAAACCACTCCATGATTGTGTAATAATCCAATGCCAGGCTGTGTCTGGCAGTAAGGCACCCTCTGTGAAGAGCTCTTGCAGATAAATACCCTTCCTTGGTGCAGAACTGCTGATTTCTGCCACAAGAATGTTTTTGGTGTGGTTACCCTGGACACAAAGGAATATCCTCTTCAGGAACTGGCAGATGTTTGGGTTTGGAGCTGCACAGCATTGCCTGTCTCAGCAGTTAATGGACACATCCATCCTCTCCAGCCCTGAGCATGGATTGCAGGAGAACCCTGGATTGTTCCACACAACCAAACTGGGCCATACCACAGGCTGGGAAAGCTTTCACTTTGAATCAAACAGAACTCAATTCCAAAACTCTTCATTGGCCAGAGAGTCAGCAGTTTGTTACATCGCTCATATCACAAGCCTTTTCCAATCCTCCAGCAACTTCCCACCCAGCTCAGGCTTCCCAACCCCTTCCAGCCACAGCCAGAGTTTTTAAGCAGACTCCTATTGTGTTGCCCAGTATTTGAATTTAACTTGCCTCCTGCAGGAAAAATAAATCTGCTAAAAACCCTTGAGATCTGCCCAGCAAAGCAGAGCTGTTTGAGGAAAGAGAGAGAGGGGTCACCACAGGCCCTGGATCTTAAAAACCACAACACAGGGCAGAAGGACAAAGCCACCCTTTGAGACCCACCAGCTCATCCCTACTGAAATGATATAATAATGGACAGTTCTGGTCCCTCTTCTCTCAGCCCTTAAAGGGAGGGGATGAAGCTCTGCAGACAGGAGGACACCAAGACTCTGAAAGGAGACAAGACAGGACTGTGGAAGTGAAAAAAATAGATGAATAATGTAAATGGCAATGAATTTTTCACCAAATCATGCCCTGCTAGAGCAAGTGGCACCTGCTGAAACCAACAGAGCTCAGCTCAAAAAGAGGAGGAAGCATTGACTGCTGAACTTGCTGCAGGAGTTGAGGTCCCACCACCAGCAGGTCCAGGAGAAGGAATTGGAAGCACCCACAGACACCTTTATTGGGAATGTCTGGGTTTCCTTAATTACCTGTTTGGGGAAAATACTGTGGAAACAATCGGCACTAAAAATACCATGTTTGTATTTTGACCAGAACATTTACTTTTATTTACAGTCCTTTAGTTTGTTCTGGTTTAAAACATTAAAGGAATCACTTGCTACACCAAAAAGGATAAATAATTCTACACAACAACATGGAATTTAACCCTAACAGGGTTTTGTCTTTCTCCCCTCCACCCACACCAGTTTGCCTTAAATACCTGTAGATTATTTTCTGATCAACAGGATAAAAGTTTAACTCAAAACCCAAGACCTAAATGGAGAAAAGCAACAGAGACTGTTTTTTCTTCTAATTTACTGGAAAACCAGCAAGTTTCAGAAATCAGGTTTAGGGTTTGGATAACAGGAGTGTGGATTAATCACTTGGGTTCTGAAACCTTCTACACCTGAATCTCCTGACTAAGCCCTGTGGTACAGGAGTCATTTCCTTCTCTTGCTCTGCACCAAAAAAAAAAAGGCAAAGCAAGGAATACTTAATATTCCTGAGATTATCCTGCTAGCACTGCAGAAAAGTAAGCCAAGGGCATCTTTGCTTGTTTTAGTCCTATTAAAATGGGTAGCAAGGAGGAAGAAAAGTCAACACGCTGTTTACCAAACAGAAAGGATCAGAATTGTTTGGGAAAGGAACTTTGCAGACAGAACTTTGAAGGGGGAGTCACAGAACAGGACAGGATTATGAAACAATGATAAGCACACGTCAGCTTTTCAGAACTGCCTGAAACAGTCTCAAAACCTTGGCCAAACAGAAGGAAATCCACGGCAGATCCTGAGAACCTGCAGGTTATGAACGCTGTGAGGATTGCCAGGAGGGATTGCTGATCATTTCACCTGGTTATTTTAATTACTGCTTTTCCAAATGAGAACCCCTCCTCCCCTGTAAGGTACCTGGAATTTGTACTTGGCAGCTGGATGGCTGCAGATGCCTCGTCTCATTAGCAAGAGCTCAATAGGATTAGAATAATTCCAACTGGCTGCTCGGCTGCCGAGAGACATTTTTATGCTGCGGTAAAACAGAAACTCATCGAGCCAAATCTCATTGACTTTTGATTTTACATAGTTAAAAATACGGATTACACAAATGCAAAATGCTTAATTCACTGGAGTCACTTCCACAGATGGAAGAGCAGGATAGAGGAGAAGGCGATGAGACACAATCCTGAAATGTTTTTATCCTGGGATGCAGAGCACATTTCACACAAGAAAACAAATGAACCTTGTTATTTCCCCCAGGTCAGCGAATTTACACTGGAATTAGATTAATCAAAAAAGTCCACTGGGACTATCCATTTTAGTAGAATTTGATCTGCAGATCACAAGCATTTTTCATCTCCCACTTCCAGCATCCAGCTCAATGAGCAGAGGGAGAAGGTGCAAAGACTTTTCCAGGAGTTGGAGCCCTGTCACTCTGGAAACACCTAAAGCCTTAAAGTGCTTCCTACAACACTCACATCAAAGGCAGGAACAGCTCATTTCCAAAGGTAAACACTTGGGAAAAATGTATTCCCACTGATCACACACAACTGTCAGCTCTGCCACTGCTGCAGGAGCTGCAGCTTCCCAGGACACTGAGCAGACCCTCCTGTCTCAGCACCGTGGATGGAGGGACAAACCTCCACCAGCAGGACCCAAAAGGAAGTTTGGATTTACTGAGAGCAGCTGAGCACACTGGAGCCATCCACAGCTAAAATTAATTCATTCTTTAGTGAAGAGACAGGCTGGGAGAGCTGGGGGGGCTGAGCTGGAGAAGAGAAGGCTCCAGGGACACCTGAGAGCCCCTTTTGGTGCCTGAAGGGGCTCCAGGAGAGCTGGAGAGGGAGTGGGGCCAAGGAGCAGAGGGCCAGGACACAGGGAATGGCTTCCCAGTGCCAGAGGGCAGGGCTGGCTGGGCCATTGGGAAGGGATTGGTGGCTGGGAGGGTGGGCAGGGGCTGGGCTGGATTGCCCAGAGAAGCTGTGGCTGCCCCTGGATCCATCCCTGGCAGTGCCCAAGGCCAGCCTGGAGCACCCTGGCACACTGGGAGGTGTCCCTGCCATGGCAGGGGTGGAACTGGATATCTTTAAGGTCCCTTCCAACCCAAACTTTGCTGTGATTCTGTAAGAAAGTCACACAATGTCTCATTTTTGTGATGTCTAAAATGCTACAAACTAAAGCTGCTGTTTATCACAGGAACACACACAGAGGTTCAACAATACAACACACCAAGTAGGGCTAAAATAAATTCTCCTCTATGAACCAAGGTAATTACTCAGCAACAACCAACAGCAGCAGACTCCAGGCACTACAGAACAAGCTCCTGCCACACCACAGTGCTGATTGTTTATTTGTGGTTTGTCAAATCCATGTTTTCATAGACCTATCCAAATTTTGCAGGTTGTCCAGGCCATAGAAAACCACCCAAATTCATCTCTCTGAATTCACTCCTACACTGTGATGCATTAATTTGGGGAGGAAAGGAAGAAGAAAAAGCAAATTCCCCAGCAGTCAAATAACACAAGAGAAAACCAGGCAGAGGCTGTAGAAGGGCAGAAAAGAAGCCATAATTCCCTCACAGGGTAATAAATTCCTTTTATTGCCATAAACTGAAAGAATGGGATGTTTACCAAGCCATTCAACAGCAGAAGAAAACAAACACCATTGTACAACTCCTCATGTGGCCCCACATCACTGCAGGGGTTCAGAAATGCTACCCAGAGCTGATCAGCTGTGAAACCACTCACCTTCCCTTCATAAAAACGGGATTTTTGATCTTCAAATGCACTCCAGCCCCAAAGCAGGACTTCAAATCACTGATGCCAGCACCACAGAACACACAGCACACACAGGTTATTCTTCACTCTGTGCCCACAAAAGGGAGAGCAGAGCTTGATCTCCCCACCCAGATGAGCTTTGAGGGCAATGAAATGCACACCAGGCTTTGCTCAGCACAAATTGAGTCCCTGCCCTTGGAGTTGTTCTAAGAAATGCCTTTCCTGGGGCACTCTGTGACCCTCAGGGGGAAAAGTCTTTGCAAAGCCACCAAGAGGCACCACTGGAGGCTCTCCAGGCAGCCCCAGGAGCTCAGGTTGGCAGTACCTGAACCCCAAAGCTCCAAGGGCACTGAGTATTCTGTTCATATACAGAGGCATACAAATAAACATGGAAACATTTGGGTTCCTCGAGGAATCTGCTCCTCTTCCTCTCAGAGGGATGCAGGAATGAGTCTCTTCCAGATGCCTTTTCAGATTTATTTCCCTGTTTGACAGTGAGGATTTTATTTTAGCATAAATCACCCTATTGATGTACCTCAGTTGGAAGCACTGGAGGAGCAACTCTATTTTCCTAGAATGGTTTGGGTTGGAAGGGACCTTAAAGAGCATCCAGTTCCAACCCCAACACCTCCCAGTGTGCCAGGGTGCTCCAGGCTGGCCTTGGGCAGTGCCAGGGATGGATCCAGGGGCAGCCACAGCTTCTCTGGGCAATCCAGCCCAGCCCCTGCCCACCCTCCCAGCCAGCAATCCCTTCCCAATATCTAATCTAGATTTACTCCATTTAGTTCTGCCATGTGCTGAGTGCCCTTCCAACACACCCAAGCTCAATTTTCCACCCCCCTCCTGTTTCATCTCCTCCCATCACTTCACTTCCTTCACCAGAGCTGGTTTGTATTTTTCCCCACCAAATCCTGCATTTCATTCTCCACTCACCCCCAGTTTTTGCACTGCAGCCACAGGAATTCAACAACCACCTCCAATATTACCTATTTCCAGGCATCAACCTCAAAATTACATCTTCAGCAGGAATCACATCTGAAATTCAACAAGAGCCTCTGTTTACCCCGAGCAGTCTCACATTTCCCCACACAGTTTGCATTATCAAGGGCTTTATTCTGTTTTCCAGTGCAGATGAGTAATTTCTTTTACCAGCCCACTGTCAGCTTCCTACCTGCCCAATAAAATGCCAAGAAAATTAGATTAAGTGTCAATTCCAAGAGAAAACTGTTAACATTAATGAATAATAAATGCTTCATTGCTGTAAATTTGCTTTTTGTGATGCCTCCAGCCAGGCTGGGTGGATAACTGCCTGCCTATTTTACCTGCCCTAAGGCCAGCCCTGTTAAGTGTGATTACTGCTAAGCTTTGCATGGCAAAGGGAGCCTTAATTATCAATTTCTTGACTAGAAAATGTGTTTCACAGGAAGAACATTGCAGTCACAGTATGTGGGCATTATGCTTTTGTGGATTTTATTTTTTTTGACTGAACAGATACTGTGCTCAAAATGCAAATACAAGCTTAAGGAAATTAATGCTAAGTTTGCTCCAGGCAATTCTTACAGGAAAGGTGTGCTGGAGTCCCTGGTGCTTCTGACCATTGCTGGGTGTCTCTCTAAAAGCTCCCCAGCATCAGGACAGACACATCTAAATATTTATGGTTAAAGGCAGAACAGAGCACTTCTTGATGCACAAATGCAGGTAGGAAATCTGGGAATAATCCTCCTTTACTTCTGGATCAGGTTTCTTTAAGTGCACAATTCACCTGCCTTCACTCAGATGGAAATACCCATTAAAGGCAGTGGGAAACAACACCAGGAAAAAGGCAGACTGATCACATTTAAGTATTTCTCATCTGATAGGAAAATGAACATTTTAGTGAAGAGCAACTGAACCGAGTGCTGAACCCCTGGAGGGGAAATCAAACAAAGCTCAATTTGAAGAGCAATCCACAGTGAACTTCCTGCCCTCTGTTCCTACTGCTCTGCCCCATCACACACCTTGTTGGAGCTCCCAGTTCCTCACTTTAAATCCCTTTCCAAGGCACAAACACGCAGGGTGTGGTTTCAGCTGCTCACAACAGTGTGGGCTGAAAGCTCAGGCTGTGTTTAGATGGGACTCACTGATGGACTGACCTGTTCCTTCAGGAAAAAAACATCCGAAATTTGTTCTACAGGAGGAAAATGGGCAAACCCCAAAGTTTGGGGGATACACGATGATCCATCCCTAATGAAGAAATGGGGGGAGGTTTCCAATGTTTTAGTGTCTGGGTGACAAAGGGTCATTCTTATTGCTCATCTCAGAAACTTGCAGATAAGTGCTGGGTGGGCACTTATTATAAATATTATATTATAAAATATTATAACATTATTAATATTATATTAATATTATGCAATATTATAAAAACTGAGTAAGTCTCACATCACAGCACAGAATAGGATCGTGGAGTCCAACCATCCCTCCAATATTACCAAGGCCACCACTGCCCNCTTTTCTCCAGGCTCAGCCCCCCCAGCTCCCTCAGCCTCTCCTGCTGCTCCAGCCCCTTCCCAGCTCATGGTCCAGCCCCTCAGGGTCTCTGCTGCTTGAGGGGCCCAAAACAGCCCCCCGATCCCAGCACAGGGGGACTCACATCATATCCTTGCTGTATTGCTCATTTTATTATCTGGAGTGATGTATTATCAAAATTACCATTTTGAAGGAATATTAGAGTTGCTTTGGGGGCATTTTTTTGTTTAGTTTTTCTCCATTTTGCACCAAACAGCTGAAACACAGAAGAGAATATAAAGTATAGGGAAAAAAAAACCCCAAACCAACATGGTTTTCTGCCAATTTTTGACCAGCAAAGGATTTGTGGAGTTAAAGGAAGCAAACAGTTGCTGGAAGCAATAAATACTAATTTAAGCAGAGCATTGTGGATGTCTGGAAAGCCAAGTCTCCTCTCTGCAGGAAACTACTGCAACGTGCCAAGGAGACCTTAGAGTGGAAAGGAACAAAAAAGGAGCAGCGCAAAAGGAAACCCATCAGAATCTGGTTACTTCTCCCCAGGGCTGTGGCCACCAATTAATTAATTCCAGGATTGGCTGGTGGTTTTGAACCCCTGTGATCATCAGGACATTTCAGGTGCTCTGACACCCCAGCAGGGAATGTGAGGGACAGGGAACACCAACAGGTGGATAAAGGAGAGGTTGGGATGGGAGGGAAAGGGAAGCAAACCCAGAGGAGGGAACATCTGGCCACATCTGCCTGCCCAGCAGCAGCTGCTGCAAACAGAGTCCCTGGGACACAGGAGGTGCAAATCATCCCAGGAATTGCTGCAGTGAGAGAGTCTGAAGTGCAAGTTGTTGGGAGAATCAAGTGTTGCCTTCCCAGATGTGGAAGATGTGTTTAAGTGCTCTGCAAGAAATAGGGTGTGGCAAATGCACTGATTTGTTACTGATTTCCCCCCCAAAAAAGCTGCAGAGGGGAACAGAACATCACACAGCGGGTTTGACACTGATAACTTCAAGGATTAAGCCTTGTAGTGAAAACATCAAGGAACACCCAAGGCCAAACATGCATTTTGAACATGTTACTGAAGGCACCTTACCAGTATTTTATTTAAGCCCCTGAGTTGCTCAGAATAAAATGCAATAGTGAGGAAACAATAAAACCTGGTCCTTTCTGACACTCAGGATTTGCTTGGGTTTTTTCCCCTTAAGCCTCACTTTTATGGGTGTAGAAAAAACCAAATCCTGTCTGGAATCACAGAACATCCTGAATTAGAAGGGACTCACAAAGATCAAAGTCTAACTCCTGATTCTAGAGCAGCTCAGCCAATATTCTTCCTCCCAAGTGCTGTTCCAGCCCAGGAGACCTCACAAGCAGCTCCATTTCCAACAGAGCACAAAGAAAATGTGCTGTAAAACTCCCTGGGACAAGAACAACTCTCCTTCAGCCCACTGTCTCCACTGCTCTACAAATTTCCAGAGGTTCATTAAACTAAATGGACTTATTTGAATTTTATAATTGAAAACTGTTGTCTGAAAGACAAGTCCCACATGGGGTGATCTACAGCTTGCAGCACTATTTAACCTCAAAGTGTGTAATCTGGTAATAGATGTTTTGAAATGTCTCCAGAGTCTCACTGAAACCCCTGTAAAAGTTGGGTCCTCATGAAACAAAGCCAGGCAGCAGGAAAAAGAATTCCAACTCCAAAAGGTATTTAACTCAGTAGCAACACATTGAATGGTTTCTCATTATTTTCCTAAGTTAGTTGATTTTTTTTCCTATGAAATTCTGGATTGGGGGAAATGAATTGAGATGTTCAGGAGATGAATTATCTTTTCATGAAGTGCTGGGTCAAAAATGGCCAGTTGCAAGGCCATGGGATGGGAAATGTGGCATCCTGTGAGCTGATTGTGCAATGAGAGAGGTTCTGCTCCCTAAAATAAATAACCAGTGAACCCCTGAGGCCAGCAGGCTCCATCCTCACCAAGGGGCACACGAGGCACTCAGCTTGTGCAAAGGAAATCACTCCCTCCTGCACTGCAAGCACCAAATCTCTCCCCAATCCTGCTAAACACAGAGCAAACAGAGCAGTTGAGAACACTTCCCTCCTCTCCTCTCACACCATTAATCTTTCATGCCGTTTGCACAGTTGGTTAAAGCATTTCCAACAGCAGCTGAGGGTCTCTTTATCATTGAGAGTTTGCAGATGGATTGAGGATATCTGCAGTGAGAAGGCTCAGCAGCCTCCAGCCATCTAAATAAAATACACAGGAGCAGGGAATCCTGGATTTTGCTAAATTAACCAGTCTTTCATCAAACTTCCCCCCACCAACACGAATAATCGGTGATCAGGGGTTTTCTCAAACACAGACTGGGCTGCAGTGGCTTCAGCAGAGCTCACACCCCTCCAGAGGATAAAACAACTCCCTACACCCTCAAAATCCTAAAGATACCAACTGCACATGGTTTTCCATGCTGGAAAAAGGATGCAGAAGGAGCCAGGAGATGCCACTTAACACCACCAGGCACAGGCAGAGGGACTCAGCTCCCACTGCACTCTGTGAGACCCTGTCCAGGAAAGCCACAGGGACCAGCTCTAGATCTTGAAAATTAAAGTATTCCATGAATGGCCCCACTCAAAGCCCTAAGGATGAGTATTTTCCAACCTGCAAGAGCCACCCAGAGCTGCCAGCTGGATGGTTAAAGGATGAGGAGTGTGCCACTGGCCACCCTGCCCCCTGAGCCCACAGATGGGACCAGCAGCACTCAGGAGGAGCTTGGCAAACATCATCATTAACCTGAAGGTTTCCCTGCTGCACCAGAACCAGGAGCTGCTGAAGGCCTTGGAGTTAAAATCACTGAACTTGCACTCATCTATTAACAAAGAAACCACCTCCACTTCCTAGTTTAGCAGGGCAGGCTGAACTCCAGCTCTGGGCAGGGCTCACTGGGTATTTTTCAGCTATTTTAGCCAAAAAGCACCTTGAGTTTTCAGCCAGGCACAGTCCCACAGGTTGTCCTTCTGGATGTGTATTCCCACGGGCTCCCTTCATCTCTATTTAAATGTCTGTAGGAAACTACAACCCAACACTTGCCAAACATGCAAACATTTTACACAATTGCCTCGAGATCATTCCAGGGAAATTTATAGTTTACAACCACGCTCTGCCGTGTGCAATTTATTCCCAGTGAATTCCTCAACTGCTTTTCTCGGGGCAGAACTGCTACCTTTTAAAAGGCTGGCAAACACCATTAGCAATAAAAGTGGGTTGAAGAGACCATTACAGATCAGAGTGGCTGGGTTTTATTCCTTGTAGCAGCAATTTCCCAAATGGAACAACGAGGGCAGCGGCTCCACATCCGTCCCCCTCGCCCTCCATCACAAACTGGGATCTCAGCTCTATTGCCTCACACACAAAGAGCAGACCAAATGCCAGGTCATTAGGAAGAAATCCATTCAGCCAAGTTCACACAGAATGAACATAATGGCCAAAAGCATTAAAAAAAATATATAATAAGAATTACACTTGTGAAAAATAAGATATGGATAAGGCTTTTTTTTTCCTTTACCTGCAATCTCAGCTTTTGCAGAGATGTGTCGTGTGCCTTTGCTGGTGTGAAAGCTCAGCACAAAGATCTCACTGAGGTCTTTGGGAGTCACTGCTGAAGTTTGTTTTCCCCCCAATTAAAGCAGCTATTAAAGGCCAGTTTTAAAAAAACCAGCGGCCTTTAATTGGAAAGAAAAACGCCCAACCATAAATAAAAGGCAGACATATTCACCAATTAAAACTCTGACAAGATCTGTCTCCAAAAAAAAACACCATTTGCTAAATGCCAGCTCGCTTGTTTCAGAGCACAAAAGCTGCTTCGAGCAGCTCCCCACAAAACAAAAAGGTTAAGGAAAATCAATAAACAGACACATGTTTGTCCTCTGAGCCATACAATGAAATATTCCCCGAGTTGTCCTCCAGCAGATGAGCAGAATTTGCTTCATTATCTGCCCTGCTTTCTAAAAAGACCCGGCCAAAGCCCCTGTGATCAGCAGCAGATTTCCCCAACAAAAGCTCCTGCTCTCCTGTGACAACATTGTGACCTTACCAAGAACATTTTATTTAAGCAACTTGAGGGATCCTTCTGCTGCAAGAAGGAATTAGCACAAGTTAATTCCTTGCAATTCCAACCCCTCAGGACAGAGCTGATATCCCTGATATCCAACATCCCACTCTGGAAACCACAATCCCAGGAGCTGCTTCTCCTAGAAAATAATGGTCATTTCCACCCAGCATGAGGGCAAATTGAAGATACTCTCCCATTCCCTGAAGGCACAGGGAAAAGAGGGAAAGCTCCCACGGTGGGAATTTCAATATTAAGGTTCCCAGACACTCTTTACTTCCAAAAGATTGACTGTTATGAACAAATCCTCTGTTTCTCCTCAGGGAGGGACTCAGGATGATCCAGGAGCGAAGTCCAACTGCACCTCCTCCCTGGGAGCTCCAGGCTCTTCCCACATGGATCAGTCCTGGCCTGGGACAGCTGCTCATCAGTCACTCCTGGCAGTGCTCAGGAAACATTAATTCTCCCAAATTCATCCACATTAATCCATATTTAGTCCCTATTCTTGGCAACAACAGGAAAACCAAGGTGAATTCCTTCAGTACGTGAATCCTCCTACAGGAAACAACTCCCAAGGAACAAATGTGTTCCCTGAGACAACAGGAAGAAATGACACTTCAAGGGGACTGAAAAGAATCCTGGTGGCTTTTCCTTCATCTCGGAGCTTTCTGCAATCAGAGCTGCTGAAAAGCAACAGCAGAGTGAGCAGGGGGGACTCAAAATTCCCAAACTAGAGCCCCACAGCTCTTAAAATCCCATTTCTTGCAGGATCTCAGTGCTGCTTTTTGTTAACCTTTGTCAAGGACCTCAGCCCAAATACTCTCCCTGGAAGTGAGACACCTTCTGCTGGGAATTCCAGTGAAAAAGTACAAGGAATCCTAAATCTGGGATGAGAGGAAAGGAAATTATCCAGTCTCTTGTGACAGAGAGCAACTGAGCTTGAGTAAATACCAGAAATTATCCCTTCATTAGTAAAATAATTTGTATTTACAAAAGGCCTTTCAGCTTCCCATTTCAAAGCACTTTAGAGAGAATCACTGAAGAGATTTTGCAGACCTGAACAAGGTTTCTTCTTGAAAGACATCCCCAACTTTGCTATAACCAAGTCAAATGTGGTTCTTGAAGAAGCTCCTCTGCTTTTGTTTGTTTACAGCAGTAAAACGTAGCCAAAGTTTTGCTGTTTTCCAGGCACTGTTCCCTTTATGGGCCTTTCACACAGAGCAAGGGAGAAATAAACAGCTTAAATAAACAGGGAAATGCCTGTAAAACCACAAGGATTGGCACACGATGCTGTTATACACAAATGTTTTGGAAATAAAGCTATCAAAACCAGAAAACTTGGCCACATTTCAAGCCATAAACCCACTGTTAAGATTTGTAATATTTCTTGAAGCTGAGAAAAGTTATGTGTAAGGTAAATTTAGATTTAAATTTTTTGGCAATGGTATTTTATGACCACACAAAGCACCAAAAACATTCACCTGTTGCTTGGCAAGGTCATCCTCACCTGAGCTACCCTACAAAAACACCACACAGCAGAAAGGGATTTAAATTTCTTCTCACACCATTTGCTTTCTGTTCCTGTCTAATCCTAAGAAACATCCATATTATCCACACAGCACTTTTCCCTTCCTTGGCCATCAGTTCTACCCTCAGGTTTCCATGGTCTGGCTCCACAGGGCACTTCAGGCTCTGCAAAGAATCTCTACATCCAAAGCTAGTTCTAATTAAATTCTGGAGGTTTCGTTATCAGGCAGTTCTAGTGAATAATTTCAATTTCATAAAGTCAATAAGCTCAGTGTTGTCTCTAAACTCTGGTCCTAAACCAGCCAAGGCATCAGTGCCTGAAAGGCAAAGATTGAGACAAACATGATTTCTTATTTGGAGAGCAGAGCAACATGAGCTCAGGCTTTCATTATAAATCAAATAAGTCCAGGTTTATTAAAATAGAGGTACAAAAGGAGGACCTTAAAATACCTCTGGAAACTACAGGAAACATGAAAAACAAAAGGATGATTACAAGAGGGAATGCTGCAACAATCAGTGCAGGTGTATTACTTTACACTCTCTGTGGAACCAGCTGGTTGTTTTCCCAGAGCAACATCTCCCTCAAGTTCTCCAAGACTTTAAAGGCCACTTTTCAAAGTCATGAAAAAGAATAGAACCTTGTCCTAAACATTACCATTCCCAGAGGATTTTCCAATCATAACATGTCCTGCCTACAAAGCTACTGCTCCAACAACTTCTCCAAAGGCACTGAATGATTGCAGTTTCTCTCCAAGACACTGAAGCAGGATCCAAATTTTGGAAGCTCATCACAACCCCCAGGATCCCACTGCTGGGATTCCTGCTGCCCACACCCACTTGAGAACGTTTAAAAGCATCACTGTGGGCAATCAGCTAGTTTGAAGCAGCAGAGAAAAGATTTACAAGCACTTGAAGAAGGCATAGGGGGGCAAACAGGGAATCCAGGTCCAAATCTGTGACAGGACCACCCTCTAGCAGGGGAGGGGAGAGTTCTGGAATAAGGGCAGACAAAGATCAAGAGTCTAAACATGAGCAAACAACTCCTTTTCACTCCCCACTGGACAGACTGGGAGGCAACACCACTTTTGCCACTCTTGCATCCTCCAAGAGGATGGAGTCTGCACACAGGACCAGTCCTATTTTACTTAGTGCTGCAGTTTTGGGGGTAGAGGGCACTTATGGACTCCACAGCACTAGGGCAGTGCCTTTACCCTCATGCATTAAGCTGCTACTGCCTGCAAAGCTTGTTCACAGAGTGAATTAGGTTGGAAAAGATCTCTGGGATCATCCAGCCCACCCTGTGCCCGATGCCCACCTTGAGCACTGAGTGCCATGACCAGTCCTGCCTTGGGCACCTCCAGGGATGGGCNTATGCAGGCGCCTCAGACCCCAGGACACAGCAGAGCGCTGTCAGCACGAAGGGACAAGCCGAGGACAGCGGGACACCCTCAGGACACGCTCTGCTCCAGCACCGCGGCTCCCCCAGCACTCCACAGCCCTGTGGCCGGGCCGGGCAGGCTCCCCGTGCCGGCGGAGCGCTGAGGGGGCGGTGGGGGCGGTGTGTGCGGGCCGGGGGTGCCGCCCGTACCTGATGACGGAGATGAGCAGCCCCGAGGGGTCCTTGCTGCGGCTCACCGTGCCGCGGTACCGCCCCGCCGCCTCGCCCGCCGCCATCTTGATCCCGCTGCCGCACGGCGCACGCCCCGCCGCAGCCAATCAGAGCAGAGCGCCGGGGGCCGCGGGCCAATAGGAGGCGAGGAGGGCGCGGCGCCCGGCGTAAAGGGGCGTGGTCTCGCCGCGACGCCTTCTGGGAGTTGCAGTTTTCTCGCAGCCGCGCCTTCCCAAAGGGGGTTGCGGGGCACTTTAATTAAAAAATTAAAGTTCAGTTAAAACAATTAGCGAGCGGACAAGGCACGCCTGCAAAGACACCTGTGCCCAACAGCCGTGAGTCGCTCTGGGAGCTGCGGGAGAGCAGGTGGGGGGTGAGGGGTCAAAGGGCCCTCACAGAGCCCTCACAGGGCTGGGCTGGTTCAACAGCGAAGGGTTTAAACCTTTATAGGGTTTAAAACGAATAATACACATTAAGTATTTAAAGTCGTGTGTTTTATGAGCTGGTAATGCTAAATACCATGAGGGTGCCACAGCCTGAGCAGAGTGTGATCATAAATACACCTGTAAGGGCTGCTGGATTGGGTGAGTTTAATGTGCATTATTTTAGGAGCAGTTTGGCCCTATTTTTCCCTGGGAAGGGCGTGATGTGGCTCAGGCTGAACCAGCCCAGGGGTGAAAGCAAACCTGGCATAGTTTGGTGTTGGAATTGTGGTTTGGAAGAGCTGGAATTGCCATCAGTGCTCCCTGTAGAAATCAATGTTTAATGTATAAATCCCTTCCAACCTGGGATATTCTATGGCTTTGATTCCACAACACTGAACACCTTTTGCCACAGGATCCCCTTTGGGAGAGGGAAGGTCTGCACTGATATGGGTATTGATAAGGTACTAACACTAAATAGAAGTTACCAATACTAAGGGAACTAACACTGAAAAAACTGCATAGTTGAGGCCAGAAATGGCTACAAAGATAGAAAAGCAGGGAATGTGTTAGGAGAAACAGGGAGTGCTTTCACTACCTGTCCTTGAGGCTTCCAAAATAGAATGGACACCATATGGAACTGAGATAAATCAGGAAATGTGTCAAAAGAATAAGACAATTACAGAAGTTTGCTAATTAGACCGGTTCGAGTTGCCAACAAAACTGGTTTAAGTTACTTTCTGAGCCAAAGGTGAAAACGACACAGCGAGGAAGAGCCACGATCTTCATCCCCAAGACCCCCGAAGACCCCAGCCCAGGAAAAATGGAAACCAATGTGCAAACTGAGATGGGAGGAGTGTGGGGAGGAGAAAATGGAAATGACTTCTCAGAACTGATTAGAATAAGCCTGCCTTTTTAAGAAAACAATATATATAAGGAAATAATGAATATGCGTGTTTTAACTGTGTTTAAACAAGCCTGTGAGCACAGATAGGTGTGCATGTCTTTGGTGGACCAATCCCCCATGCACCCAGCACTGAATAAATGTACCTTCTCTACAACGACCCAGTTGTGGGGTCTTTTCCACATGTCAGCATCACCTTCTCCAGGGCTGCAAAATCACAGGTTCTTTTCCAACACCTCGCTGGAAAGCACCAAACCAACCCTCTCTCAATTCCCTGTTTGTAAATGAAGGATAAGAACCCCTCTCCAGTCCAGTCCTTTGAGAGCTGGTGCTACAAACACCACACCAAGACCCAGGGCTGTCACTGAGAGGCAGGAATTCCCCAGCAAGGGCAGGAACAGCCGTGATTTGCATCACTCTGTAGCTGCTGGGTGTTTTCTCCCCCAGGTTCACTCCACCGTGTCAAAGACTGCTCCTGGCTGCTCTTCTGGAGGTGCTTCTCCAGCCCAGAGCTGCATGTTAATGATTTAATTGCATGGAAATCGCTGGAATCTGTAGGTAAGTCAAGAGCATCCATTTAGAGGAGCTGGATTTGAAACACAAGGTAATTGGAAGCGTGGTATTCCCAGGGCTTATTTACAAGGGCAATATTTCCACAGGAGCTGTTGTGGAAGAGCCTCTGTTTATTATAATAAACCCCTGCCTCTGTGATCATTAGCAGAATGGCAGAACAAGAGCACGGGCACTTTAATTCTGAAATAAGAGAGACTTTATTTCCGTATTTTCAGACCAGGATAATTACTCCAAAGTGGTTTTTGCAGGGTGTGTTCCTGCACTGCTGCATTTCCCCAGTGCAGGGCTCTCAGCTCTGCAGTTTGCTATTCAGATGTGCCAAAAAAAAAGCTCATTTGTGCTGATTTTGTGAGGTTTGCCAATGCCTTTGCCCGAGGATGGTGATTTGAACGGCGAGAGGTTTCTGCACTGGCTGGAAGGAGTTTTTCCTCAAACTGCAGACTTGCCAATATTGTTTTTTGTTAATTGGCAATTCCTATTGACTGCCCTGGACCAGCAGGGCCTGGAGATTGCAGTGGGGATGAAATCAATGTGTCCCACCTTTTCATTCCTGACAGCTACAATAATCACCTCATTTAGGAGGAACTTCATCAGGACAAACAACAGCAAAGCTGTAACCTTGCTGACTTTCAAGGCTGGGCTTTAATTGCTAAACCACTGCCTGCTTTCATTGACAAGCCCTTTCCTTTCACTCCCAACCCAAGCAGAGCTACAGGTGGGAATTTATGTTTTCTTTAAAGGGAAAAATTCAATGTAGTCTGGGCTGATGCAGCACATGAATGCTGAGATCTTTCTTGATTAATAATATATGATACAAGGAGGCTGAAGGGTTATGAGAACATCATTTTCTCCTTACACAGCTTGCAAGAAGGGATCTCAGCCTGAAAACTGATGGATTGGAAAGCAGGGGGAAGGAATGTGTTTTTATTTTTCACTTTTCTTTCTCATAGTGTTTTATTACTCTGAGGTACATCCAGTAAAATGGGTGGCTCCTTGTCAACTCCTTTCCCGAGGTAGTTTTACCTGCAAGCCCTTTCCACACTTTATCCCCTGGTATTTTCTGAGTGTTCCTTGGGAATTCCTAAACCCAACAGATTTACCAGTGCTCAGGGCTGGTGCACACACAGGTCTCTCCACTGCAGGTTTAACATTTTCACAAATACCACGAGTGCTTTGCTGTTTCATTTCAAACATTAGCAGAAATGTCAGAGGAGAGGGTTCAGCTCACACCCATCTCTTACAGGTGTAATTGCCTTGTCTGTAACGCTTTGAAATTGCTACTAATGAAATTACCTTTGACTTCCATCAGTGGAAATGGGAGCAGAGTGAAGGCCAGAGTCTCCATCTCAGACTGTAGGAGGAACTCTGCCTGCATAAAGAGAGCCTAATGCTGTTGGTATCTATCAGTCAGCTCAATAAAATATATTACCCTCCTTACAATAAAATATATTACCCTCCTTACAGAGCTTGTCACCCCCCCATCAGCTGCATTAAACTGGAATTCTGGGCAAAGAATCGGATCCAAACCACCCCCTTCTTGCATGAGACTTAATTCTGGCTTTCTTATGAAGCATTACCAGACTTTGCCAAACTGCCTGAAAAAGAACCAAATAAAAGTGTGTTGAAAAAAGTGTGTTGAGGAACAAGGGCCTGGTCCTCTAATTACTCACTCCTCTGGATGACCTTCTTATTCCTATTTACCTATTTAGTGTGAACTAAACCTTGTTTAAGGTGGTTTTTTTGGATGTCCTGCCTGACAACAATCAGTATCTCCCCCCCAGCACGTACCTGCCATCAATTCTCTGTGTCTCTGTGAATCAGAAGTAAGAAACTCCTGGGGCAGGAGAAGAACTTGCCTCAATGCTGGGAATCAAGGCAGAGATATGATTCAAATGCCTTCTTATTGTTTTCTGCCTCCTGACATTTCCCAAGTTGTGCTGAGTGCTGCTGCTGCAGGAAAAATAATAACTGAGATTGAGTTAAGTGGAAAAGTACTGCTGCTTTTCCAATGTCAAAGCCCCAGAATCTATGGAAATGGAATCCCTGAAGGAAATCAGAGCTGAAGTGTGAGGTGTTTCTCTTCAAAACGCTGCCAAAGTGGATGAGCCGTTCTCCTTCTGTAAACTATTAAAAGCCCCCACGTTATTTGGTTTATTTTCCTCCTTTGTTTTTCTTATCCTTGCTGAGGGAATGCTGTTTTCACAACTGTGCAATCCCTGGCAAAGCAGGGAGGTGAGACTGACCCAGCCAGGTTGTTGGTGACCTGCCTCAGACCTTGGAACCCTTTTCCAACCTGAATAATTCTATGATTCTATTCAGGTCAGAAAAAGGGATGGAAAACCTATAATAATCCCATGGCATAATCTTTCAGCATGGCTTGTTTTGTTGCTTGACTGATTCCATGGAAAATAGTACATTTCAAGGTGGTGGAGCAACTTCCCAATCCATTTATCCCTTAACACAGTTTCCTGAGCCCCAGAGCACCTTCCAGGAGCTCCAACAGCCTCCTCAGCAAAGCCTGGATATATTTTTCCATGAGACTTTTGTTCAAAGAGAGAATTTTCTGTGTTTCTACAATACATGTAGGAGAAATATCTTTTTTCTTTTTCATAATTTTTGAGTCTTGCAGATGCACCAAACCTTGGGCTTAGGAAGCCTAAATGTGCCTCCCCAGTGGTGCCTTCCATCTGATGGCTCAGACAGACTTCCAGTTGGATGTCCCACATCCAACTGTCCAGAGGTATCTTCCACATCCTCAGGGGAAGGGGTGCTGGTTGAAGTGAAAATCTTTAAATCTTGTGCTCCTTTGGAAATTTGGGAGACCTCAGGTGGAAAAGAGACATCAAACCCAACCCTCCCATGTTTAATTATGGGTGGTTTTCCCCCAGATTTTCCATAAGGATTTCTTAGCTCCCATCTTATTTTAACCCTATTTATTATTTATCTTATTTTAATCCCATTCTTATTTTAACCCAGATACATTAAATTCTTCATGTTATGATTTGTGGATTTGCTGGGCATCAACCCTTGCCTCAGGTGCTACCTGAGCCTGTAAGTTCCTACAGTTTGGGGAAAAAGGGGTGGCTGGATCAAGAAGGAAGTCCCAGAAGTCCTGCTGGCACTGAGGGGGAGGTGGAACCCCTTGGCTCATCCATTCCAACCAATTCACATGGCAAGGAGAGGCGATGGATGCCTCAACCCTCAGATCAGAGCTCCACCTTCTGAAACCACAGGCAGCCAAGCATGACTTTTGTTGGAGATAAGACCCCAGAAACCCCAGTGCTCATGGAAATATTTCAGCTTTGGATATTTTCTGGGTTTTGTGTAACCAGGAGCTCCAGGCAAGAGAAACAACAAGAGCTTGAACTGAGCTAAGTAAAACTCCCAGTCTTGGCAACGTGCTCGTGTGTTTTCACGGCGAGCAGGAGTGACATCAATCCTTCTGAAATGAGACATCAGCCATCCCATCTCAAGGCTCCCCTGGCAGAAAATGGGCCATCAGATTCAGCAGCTGCTCAACAGCCCTTTTGGCCTCCAGTTTAATTTACCAAGAGATGATAGAAGAGAGGGATAACATCACAGTTGTTGTGATTCTATGGAGCTGTTGACAAAGTGAGTCTGTCTCTGGCAAACACCAGAGTCCATTTTACAGGACAATCTATGACCAGGGCTGCTGAAATCAAACATATAACACCAAACTCCTCTTCCCTTACGAGCTCCAAGAGGAGAAGGAACTGGCATGGTCTGTACTCAGTCTGCAGCTCAGCACAGACGTGTTGAAGGACTTTCCAAGGACCAGGTGACTGGTTGGCCTCTTCTCCCTGGGAACAAGGGACAGGATGAGAGGAAACGGCATCAAGCTGTGCCAGGGCAGGGGCAGGTTGGACATGAGGAGGAATTTCCTCCTGGAAAGGGTGGTCAGGCCTTGGAAGGGGCTGCCCAGGGAGGTTTGGAGGTGCCCAAGGCAGGACTGGCCATGGCACTCAATACTCAAGGTGGGCATCAGGCACAGGGTGGGCTCCATGGACTGGGAGGGCTTTTCCAGCCCAAATGGTTTTGTGATTCTGTGACCTTACAGGGTCAGAGGTGCCTCTGAGAGGGCTTTTCATGCTGCATGTTAGAAATCTCAGCTCCTGTTTGAGCAACACTGATCACTGTTTGTCCAACATATTCTTGCATTTTCACCAAGACAAAACATCAGTGAGAAGAATAATTTTATTTCAGGCGGTTTCTTCAATAAAAACCCCTCCAGGCCTTGGCCCCAGTCCCTCTCCAGCTCTCCTGGAGCCCCTTCAGGCCCTGCCAGGGGCTCTCAGGTGTCCCTGGACCCTTCTCTTCTCCAGCTCAGCCCCCCCAGCTCTCCCAGCCTGGCTCCAGAGCAGAGGGGCCCCAGCCCTGCACCATCTCCAGGGCCTCTGGATTTGTTCCAATACGTCAAATCTTTCCTGTGTTGGGGGTACCAGAACCTGGATATGTGACAACAACAAATATATATCCTGAAATTCTCATTATTAGTAGCAAGATTCCCCCCTGGCTCACTGTGGGACACCATTCCAGGGAGCAGACTGAGCCCACCACAACATGGAATATAAAAGCCAGTCATGGATTTGGGCAGGTGGGAAGGAGAGTTGAAAAGTGCAGGAGAATGACCAGACTTTGTTGTGTGCTTTTCTCAACGATGTAGAAGGGAAGGAGAGGGGATAAAACACACTCATTTTTCCAAGGGAAGAAGCAATAAGTGCATAGCCCTGGGTTAGGAACATCTTGATCACTCAGTCACAGCCTCGGCCACTGGCTGCAGTCATTACAAGCTCAGTAAATTCTGGAACCTTTGGAAAATGCTACAGCCTTTTCAGCAAGAAATTATTTGACTGAAGTGCTTTTAGTTCAGAGGATCCAGAAGTTGCTGGAATGTGATGACAGGAAGAGCCATGGAGTACAAATATTCCTCAGTGTATTCCTGCCTTTGGTCCTTACAAAGACAACCCTCCCCTGTTGCCATGGATGGGGGAAAGGGCTGGAATATCTATGAGCATTTTACACCCACCACAGCTGGATCTATAAATAAATCAACATGCTGCAGCAGGAAAACCAAATCCAGAGGGTTTTCCCATTGTTTGGCTCCACTCTTTGCCTGGGTTTCCCAGGTAAGCCCCCAGGTGCTCAGCAATCCTGTGGTGGTGGCACAGGGATTAGAGGGCACATCCCTGCCCTGCCCTGAGTGGTGCTTCAAACCCCTTCCCTCCTGGGAACCACCCAAACCCACACCAAGCTCTGGAGGGGCTCAGGAGAGGGAAATCATTTTCTTGGATTGCAAAACCCACCCAAGATGTCAAAATGAACAAAATGAGTTATTTAAAAAGTAAAAAAAAATCAAGACATGGCATGCAAAATTCCTTCAGGCCAAACTCCTACAGGTATCAAAGGAAAAGAGGGAAAATTCAGGCTGAGAAGGAGGGATGCAGAGAACCTGGATTAGGAAAGTGGCACCACTGGGGGCCTGATGAAGGAGGGAGAACATTGTCAGAGCTCAGGAGCTTTGAGTGAAACACCAACACCTGACTGCCAAAATATAAACAGGTGAGATTATAACAAATAAAACCCATGCACAAAATGATGTTCTGGGGATTATTTTACTGCAAGATTGTTTCTGCTTGAAAATCCTCCATGCAAAGAAGGCTTTTGGCAACTTGGATCTGGATTGGGCTTTACAAAACAACACTAATCCTCAGCAATTACAAAGAATCTTCAGGCTGACCCTCTCCTGCCACATGGAAACAGGCAGGAGGAAGGGACAGGGGTTTGGAATGTGTCTCCAAGGCTTGTAGGAGAGTGAAAACATTAGTGCTGCCCTCAGGGAGTGCCTGAGACCGTGTAGAGAGGAGAGTTTTGGTGCTGGGGGGCAGAGAGGGGGAGCAGCATCCACAGGGGAATGCTCAGAGCCAGTTGCAAACCTGAATCAGGAAGTCAAGTCCTTGGCTGATTTTATAAGGAATGATTGTGGTGTGTGGGAAAAACTCAGCCTGGATCCTGGAAGTGGTCCATGCATCACTGCTGGCTGTGTCGAGGGAAGGAGCCCTCCAGGAGATTTAATCCTGCTCTTTTAGGCTTGGCTTAGCCTTCCTTGGCCTTCCCAGCACTGGCCAAGTACCAAGGGGGCAGGAAAGGGGCTCTGTGGGGCAGGAGGCCAAGTGGCAGAGGACATCTGGAGTCATTTAGGAGCATCTCCAGTGCTGGTCAAGTGGCCATGGTCCTTTCCCACCTTCCTTCTTATCCTTCCAGATCATTCCCTAACAATTCAAGAGATTCCTGTTTGCCTCAGTGTCAGTATTGGATGCTGGAGCAGGAGATGAGCAGCTGATATTTCCTCAGAGCATTTGCCCAGCTACTGACAGCATTCAGGCCCCAGAAGGACTTGGGCCAAAAGAGAGAATTCAGGATTATATTGAGATGTCACATCCCCAGGTAGTGGCCAACTCCACCAGCAGCAAACCCTCTTTGCTGTCCCATTCCACAGTGCAGGATCCTGCTCCAGGGGGATGAAAGCTCAGAACCAACACACCATTTACTTCTGCCAGGGGAGGAAAGTGTTTTCATGCTGAGAATAATGAATGGCTTGAGCCAAACCCTGGCCAGATGGTCCCAATCAGTGGTTATTTATAGCCAGACCTGAGAGAGCAGGGCAGGCAAACCCCCTGACCCTCATATTGTCTGTTGCAAAATAATCAATTTACAAGGCCAGGAAGAGTGACCTGTTAGCCCTGTTTGTTGATCCAAGACATTATGGCTCAATAGCTTTAATTATTAAAGCCAGAACAGACAACCATTGATCCTCCCACTTAGTGCCAGCTCTCCAGCCTCAGAGCCAGGGGTTTAGAGCAAGGGAGTTTGCAGGGAAAAGGAAAGAACCAACCTCTTGGAAGGGCTGAGCCACTGGATCACCCAAATTTTGGGCTGTGGTATTGAAAGCCTCGCTCCCCCCAGTCCATCCAGCCCACCTCTCAGAGCACTCGAGTGATGACCCTTCCCTGAAAACACAAGTCCCCACTGTTCAGCTTAACAAGGCATTGAAAAAGTCATTTACAGAGTTGACCCAGCTCATCTTTTCTCTCCAACAGTTCAAAAAGCAATCGGTGTAAGGGACATTAATCAAGTTGGCGCCAAGAGGTAATTGCAGACAGTAATTACTCAGCTTTTACAGAGCTGGAAATGTAATAAGGATTTTAAGAAAGTAATAAGGGAAGCTTTCTGCAGAGAGATCCCCTGGTGCCCAGAGTTTAGCTAAGGGCCTCTCTTTTGGCAAATGCATTGCTGTGTAGTCATTCCATCAGTGTCTTGCTGGGACATCTCTCCTGAGCCCCTGTAAATGGGATGGGCTTGGCTGGATCTCAGTGCAGCATCTGCATTGTGAGGAGCCCTGGGGGACTGGCACATCCAAAGCAACAATGCAGGAAACACAACACATATTCCCCTTTTTCCAGCTCTCAGATTCCCTGCTCCAGCCTGGAAGATTTCTGTCAGTCTCCCAGTTTTCCTTTCTGCTTTGGAAGCCACGACAAAAAAGGATCTGATTGCATTTCCCAAAGGTGCATTCAGCTCACAGGGCACTCTTGGGCTTTGGGGCCAAAAGTGGAGGTGAATCTTTCCCATCAGGCCATTTCTTCCTGCTTCAATCATCAGACCCTGCAACAGAAAGCAAAACTCAGATGGAATGGCAGATTATCTTCATTAAAGCCTGAAGACATTTGACAAAAGCCCCTCCTTTATTAAAGCAGAGTACCCTGAGCTCAGTGAGATGCTGCTCCAGTCATTCCCTGCTTCTGCATCATCCTCAGGATCCATCCCTCAAGTGCAGGACTCTTCCTTCCTCGGGTGCTGATGCTTTATGGACCCTGAAGGACAAACCTATATTGCTCCATACATTTATTTCTCCACCTTTACTTATTTTCCTTTGATTTTTCCACTTGTGTCCTTGAGACTGGACTTCTCTCTTGCCATGCACCTGTTCTACCTGTACAGTTGGACTGTGAGTTGTTTTCCCATGTCAGTGGTGAAAGAACAAGGGAATCAACCTGCCTTCCCTCAGCACAAGCCAGTCTGTACCTTTTTGTGGGATAAAACTCCTGTTCACTGATGCAGCCCAGTAAAACAGACAGACTGGTGTGCTCAAGGGCCATGGTGGTGGGAAGGGAAGGCATTTTACCCCTCTAAAATCACTTTATCTGGTAAAATATAATGACTGGGAAGGGAAGACATTTTACCCCTCTAAAATCACTTTGTCTGGTAAAATATAATGACTTGGGTGAGTTCCTTGGAAGCTGAAGGTCCCAAAGCAGGATGTTTTTAAACATGATATAAATCTTGAATTTTCAGAGTGTCTACCCAAACAATAAATGCTTCAGATGTTCAACAGTTTCCCAGTTATGACCAGCTTGGCACATTTGTTGGGTATTTACAGAGTGCTTATGGTCTGCTACGAATGGGCCCTTGTCTGTAAGTGTTGCCTACACTGAAGTTAATAAAAGGCAAGGATAAATGGAATATTGGGGAGAAATCCTTCCCTGGGAGGGTGGGCAGGCCCTGGCACAGGGTGCCCAGAGAAGCTGTGGCTGCCCCTGGATCCCTGGGAGTGTCCATGGCCAGGTTGGAGCACCCTGGGACAGTGGGAGGTGTCCCTGCCCATGGCAGGGGATGGCACTGGATGATCTCTGAGGTCCCTCCCAACCCAAGCTGTCCCTGCATTCCATGATTTTTGTGAGATCAGTGCATGCTGGCTGTGCTGGGCTCCTTTGCTGTTTCCTCACAGACCCCACGGTGTCAGGGTGGGCTGTGACAAGGAGAGAAGCAGTGCCCTGGACAGCACCTTCAGGAAGTCCAGACTTGTCCCCTGAGACACTGGTGGGGACCATAAACTCTTCGAGACAAGCAGCAAAGCTGGTTTGGGTTTGCACAAGGGTGCTGACACTGCATGATCTACAGCTGGTGGGTGTGGTTGGGGGAAGGTGTGATGCTCCAGTCCCTCATCATTCTTTATGTTCCTTTGTCTCATTCCCAAGGATGCAGCTGAAAATGCCTTCACCCACTGGCTCCTCATACACAGGATCCAGGTCCTCCCTTGCACAACAGCATCCAAAATTTTTCTCCCCCATCTGACACTAAGGCTCAGCCCTACCCTGCTTCTTTGGCAAGTGTTTTGGTGGAAGTTCCACCTCCATCTGTATTCCAGCGTTCTGGAATGGGAGGACACATTCCTTCAGGCCAGCAGGGAGATGGAAGAGGGAGCCCAAGGCACAGAATTATTTGGGGTATGACTGGTTCTGGCTCTCCTCCAAGGGCACACAGCTCATTCCTAGCAAAGCACTTCTGTCCTCCAGGCTTTAGTGGCTTTCTGCCTCAGATCTTTGAAGAAGCTTCATTTCATGGCATGTCTATTCTCAGGATCTTCTCCCAAACTAGGACCTTTTCCCTCTGGAGGGAAAAACCTCCCATACCCTTTGTTGGGATGGAATCCACCCAGATTGCTTCTTTAACAGCTCTGCCTCAGCCTGTTCCCTGCCCTGCATCCAGCAAAGTCCTCTGGAGCTCCAGGAGGAGGAAAACTTGGTTGGAATTCATCTCCCATGGTTCTAGATGTGAAGCTTCCCAGCATTTGCTGCATCACATGACTCATTTCTGCATTCACTTGTTCGTCTCATTAGTTTTGATTAAAATTTGGTGGGGGGTTCTAAGACCTTCCAGTGACCCATTCTGGTATATGCTGGAAATTTATTCAGGTCAATTAGACATCTGCCAGCTTCAGATTCAAAGGCCATGACATATGTTTGCTCAACAGGCTCCGGCAACAAGAGAAATTGAATTTGGTCCCTGAGCAAGGTGCCCCAACGGTGTATCAATATCGGTTTGTAATGAGCTCTGCTGGCCTGAAAACGGGCACATTTATGCTAAAATGTCAACAAGTGCCAGTCAAAGAAATCTCTGTACCATGCCTGAGTGCAAAGGCACAGGGGGATGCTGTGAGTCATTCTCAGCAGCTTGTTGTCTCCAACAATTACCTCAACTCGCATCTGGCTATGCTTGCCCAAGATAAAAGGCCCTTCCAGCTGCTCTGTCAGTACTCTCTGTGCACTTTAGAGGGAACTTCTTGGGCTTTAAGAGACCAATTTCCCCCATATACTCCATATCCATTATCCCTCTGTCCTCAGCACTGGTGAAGACAAGCCTGGAATGCTGGGGGCAGTTTTGGGGAGACCCTGAGGGGCTGGACCATGAGCTGGGAAGGGGCTGGAGCAGCAGGAGGGGCTGAGGGAGCTGGGGGGGCTCAGCCTGGAGAAAAGGAGGCTCAGGGGGCACCTTGTGGCTCTCTGGGACAGGAGGGGGAGCCAGGGGGGGTTGGTGTCTCATCCCAGGGAACAGGGACAGCACAAGAGGAAACTGCCTCCAATTGCTTCAGGATGGGTTTGGGTTGGACATTGTGGACAATTCCCTGCTGGAAAGGGTGGTCCATTCCTGGCACAGGTTGCCCAGGGCAGTGGTTGAGTGTTCAAAACCACAAGGAGATGTGGCACTTTGCAATATGGTTTATTGGTCATGGGGGCATTTGGTCAAAGGCTGGACTTGATGGTCTTGGAGGTCTTTTCCACCTTTAATGATTCTGTGACTTCCCCAAGTTCAAGCCACAGCGGGGTGGAGAGCCAGGAAGAGAATGCAGAATTCCAGAATGTCCCATGACACCAGACCAACAAGGACTCTCCCATTTACTGACATGGATAAAGTAAGTGCAAACATACCCAGTCTGCAGCTATTCATGTTAAAATGTAAAAATACATAATGTATGAACCCATCTCCCTGGAAAACACATGGCCTGTTCATTCAGAGAATCCCAGAACGTTTGGGGTTGGAAGGGACCTTAAAGATCCCCTCATTCCAACCCCCTGCCACAGGCAGGGACATCTCCCACTAGCCCAGGTTGCTCAGACACTCCTGATACTGGACAGATGCCCCTAATTTATTTGAATGTTTCCAGTATTTCTAATTTATTTAGTGTGAAAAGCAGCTTCCTCCCCAGTTTAGCTGAGTAGCTCTTCTTCGCCACTCGTCCCAAATGGACAGTATTGTACACATTTTACATAATTAGCTAATTTAACCAGCTAATTTTACATTAATAGCAAATCTGTGAGTTGAACGCCAGCAAATGAACTCATTAAAGAGAAAAGAACGAGTGCTTTCTCCTTTCTTCTTCTTTTTTTTTTTTTTCTCCCCCTTTAGTTTTGCACTCTTAGCCAGATGCTCTGGGGAAATCAGGATTTCAGGGAAATTCGGATGATCAAATAAATAGGGCTCTATTGATGAATTAAAAAGGATGCATCAGAATGTCAAAAAGCTTTTTCAGGACGAGTCCAACCTCGTGTGTCCTGTTTAGGAAGGACTCAAGGCTTTTAATTAATTCTCCCTTGTGCTATGAGGTCTCACAGTCTCCTCGGGTGCTGCACACCCAGAGTTGCTGCCCCAGCCCTGAAGCTCCTTGTGAACACTGATTATTTGGGGACATCAGCACACATTAGTGTGACCAAGGACATGAGGATGTGACTGTCCCCTCAGCCAGACTTCCAATACTCCTTCATTACTTCACGTCCTGGGGTTGGGTGGGATGATATCCTGAGGTCTCTTCCCACCTCTGGGTGCCTTTGTGTTATCTCCAGGTACAAGCTCTGCACCTGAACTGTGCCTGGGCAGACACAGAGGTGTTTCCTCTAAGAAAATATGCTGAAGGTTTAGGGGTCAGGGGTTTAGTTTGGATGCTGGGAAAAACTTCTCCAGGGAAAAGGGTGGTCAGGCATGGAAGAGGCTGCCCAGAGTCACCACAGAATACAAAATGGCTTGGCTTGGAAAGGTCCTTAAAGATCATTTTATTCTGACCCCCTGCCATGGACAGAAACACCTTCTACTGTCCAACCTGGCCTTGGACACTTCCAGGGATCCAGAGGCAGCCTCAGCTTCTCTGCCCAACCTGTGCCAGGGTCTGCCCACCCTCACAGGGAAGAATTTCATCCTAATATCCAATCTCAACCTGCTCTCTGCCAGTTTGAAGCCATTCCCCTCCAGGCCCTTGTCCAAAGTCTCTCTCCATCTTTCCTCTTGGCATCCAGCAGGAAGTGACACCTGGCAGTGGCATCACACTTTGCTCCTCTCTAAAGCTGACTCAGATCATACCCTGCCACTTCAGCTGGTGATTCCTCCCCTGTTTGACTAGACTGGAATATCCTTGCACAACTTTGAAGCCACGTTAGTCCTCGATTCAGTGTGTGTGTGTATGAATAATAGATTTTCTGGGCTAAAACTATCAAAGCTCTGGCAGCAGCTGCTCTGCTCCCTTGGGCAAATATCCTAGAAAGGAGCTGCAGCACCAGAGCAGATTTGCATGTTTGATGCATCACTGTGTCTCAGTTTAAGAGGAGACAATCTGGTGGGTCTTAGCTCAGTGCCCCTCAGAGCTCAGACACTGGACTGCAGCACAGTAGCAAGTCTGGGGGCTTTTTTTTTGAGACATGGAGACATTTTCCCTCCCAGGAGAGCAATTTATATCTTGATTAATCTAAAAGTTTGGGGGTTTTATGCTGAGGGGTGCAAGGGGATTTTTTTAAGGAGCGTGGCTAAGAGCAAAGAGGAAAGGAAGGGATGTGCTGGAGTGGCTTTCATCCTGGAGAATCAGCTCTGCTGTAGGCAGTGCTGTGCCTCAGTGGAGCAGAGACAATTTCAGGTAATTAATGTTCTTCCTTTACCAGCACTGGGAGAAGCAGGGCCTTCAGCAGGAGGTTTATACCCCTTCATGTCAAAGCTTGAAGCAGCTGTGGAAAGGGGAGGTTGGATCCCTGATCCACGAGGGGAAGTTCAGACTGTCCCCACAGGAGCCAAGCCCCAAGTCGAGGGTGCTGGGCTGGAGCTGATGAGGTTTAAGCCATTTTCTCTGATAGGTAGTCAGTTGTTCCAGCCATTTGTCTTGCTTGGACTCAGACATCTTCCTAAAAAGCCCTTGTTTGGCAAATAGATGCAGTAAATCCCTCCCACACCCCAGGAGTGGGGAGGGAAGGCAGCTTTGTCCCCAAACACACACACCTCCCCTGGCTGACAGCAGTGCAGGTGACAGGTTTTAACATCTCTCTGTTCAGCCTGACCAGCCAAGTTTCATTTTGGAGGTTGGAAAGAACTACCAGAAGTCAAGCTGGGATAGATCCACTCGTGGAAACGAAACCAAATGTTAAGAAGTCCCTCTGAAAAGGACTTGCTGTGGCATAAGGATTTAGATTGAATATCAAGATTTTGATCATAAAATCCTCTTTCACCCAGCCTGTCCCACCAGTCCAGCACTGTCTTGTCCCCACAACTCACTCTGAGTGTCTTCCATGTGATTTCCTTTCAGCACAGCCCACCCAGCCCCTCTCATGGAGGGGACTTGGCTCTGGCCTGAGGGTGTGACAGACTCACCCCTGCACCTTTCCCCTTGTCCTTTGTGCTGTCCCTCCATGCAAAGCCCTTGGCCTTGCCAAGTCCCTGGGCCCACAGAGGAATATCCTGCTGGAAGGGCAGGAAAAGGCAGAAAACATTAACACTGTGTTTTCCCACCTTCTAATGTCAACAATGTCACTCCCAGATTCTAATATAGAGAATTTAATTCCTGTCTGCCCTTCATTTGATTGTGGAGGATTAGAGTGAGAAGATTTTATCTTCCTCTTTATCCTTAAGAGGACAAAAGGAAAACATTTACTTTTGTGGCTCGTTTTCCATTAGCTGGAAGACCTGTGAAGGTGCCCATGGATATTCCAAGGTGACTCCTCTACTCTTAAAGCACCCCTGGATGTGAGAAACCTCCTCTTTGGGACTGTGGCTCCACTTCCAGCTCGTCTGACCTTTGCATTTGCAGCTCGATGGGTTAAATCCGTGTCACAGCCTGTGGAATTGTGAGGTCACAGAGACTGTCCCTTCTGCTTTTCATGCCTCAAGAGCTCACCCTTCCCCTAAGAAGCACTTTGCACTCCCTTCCCTGAGGGAGCAGAGGGCATTTGGCTCTCAAGGGGCACAGGAGGTGGTTTGGTAGGGGTTGAAACCCTCCAGGAAGCAGCAGGATGAACCAAAGGACTGTTCTATCCCCCCCCACCCTCAGTTTGCAAACCCAACGACCCCCAAACCAATCCCAAACAAAAGGCTGATTTCATTTAAACCTGATTTGCACTCTGACTACGAGCCCCTTGATTTTGTACCGTTCTGCAGGAGCACAAACCCCAAAAAGAGCATCTCACCCCGATTACCATCTGAGTCCCTGCTTGTTGGGGTCTGTCACACCAGCTGAATTCAGCAGCTCCTCCGGCACGGGAGCTCCTCTGTGCTACTGAACTTCCCTGGCGGAATTTCCCCTCCCTCCCTCCCTCCCTCCTCGGGCATATGCTGAGCACATGGGCCCCAGGCTTGCAGGAGGATTTTGCCATCTATAAAAGGCACGCTGACTCCTCATCAATAAGATGCACGTTGCTGTTTGACAAGAACAATGTGCTCAAAGAACGGGCTCGCCAGAGCTTCCATCAATCAAGCACTCGGTGGAAAATCAAAAATGACAATGAAACCCACGGCATTAAATAACCCACGGCGCTGGAGATTAATCAGGAATCCGGGGTGCTTGAAAAACAAATGTGTTTTTAATAAATTGGATTTGAGTAGCACTTACAAGGCCGGCACTGCCAGCTGAACGGGGACTCGTTTGATTTGCACCCATCGGCTCCAGGGGAGCTGTGCCCGTGTCCATCCCAGGCATTGATGTCACCACAGCCTGCTGGGCCTGGTGACATTTCAGCGTTGGGGACACTCTTCTTTTTAATACATATAGAATAAATCTTATTTAAAAAGCCCCAGCTCAAGTCTTTGATGCTGCTCCCAACTATCCCCAAATAATCCGAGGGTTAATAAGAAACCCTGAGAGGAAAACACTTCCCAACATGGAACAGTTCAGCCCTGGAGGAAATGATGAAAGGGAATGAAGGGCATGTGACATAAATGGGAGAGGGACTGGGGCCAAGGAGCAGAGGGCCAGGACACAGGGAATGGCTTCCCAGTGCCAGAGGGCAGGGCTGGCTGGGCCATTGGGAAGGGATTGGTGGCTGGGAGGGTGGGCAGGGGCTGGGCTGGATTGCCCAGAGAAGCTGTGGCTGCCCCTGGATCCATCCCTGGCACTGCCCAAGGCCAGCCTGGAGCACCCTGGCACACTGGGAGGGGTTGGGGGTGGAACTGGATGCTCTTTAAGGTCCCTTCCCACCCAAACCATGTGTGATCCATGACTCTATAAATCAGTGGTGTCACACTGTCTGGGTGGAAGGAACTTGGGTGTGCCATGAAAGGGAAGGAGAAACCTCCCCAGAGGCAGCACCAAAGTTAAACAGCCCCAGCATTTTTACGTGCTCACTACACCTACTATTAACTCACTCCTCTGAGCAAGGGGAGAAGGAGTAACCTCTGTTTTCATGGCTTTGCCTTCTTTCCAAAGCCCCAAATGAGAACACACCCTGTCCCCTCCATTCTTTTCCAGCAAGTTTGCTCTCTCCCTGCAGCAGATCCTCTCACCTCTTCCCTCCATCCTTTAATTCCAATAAAACCAGAGTATTATGGAGTCTCTTGGTTACCAGACTAAGGACTGAACCTCCTCTCCCCACATTTCTGCTTAAACAAAACCCTCTCCAAGGTCAGGAAAACACTGAACAGAATTCCTGGGATTTGGCTTTTGAAATTAACACCTGTGAGAAGAATTTCACCTCTGAAGGACTAGAGTTTGAACAGCACAAACCATGGGGATTGAGCCTGGAGTTTGGGGAAGACTTGAGTTCTTTATCAATGCAGAAGACAACTGTCCCTCAGGATTATAATCTATTTAATGATGACAGAAATATGCAGAAAACCAAGACTTCCAGTTGTTTTCCATGCTGTGAGAACAGGGAGACAAAACTGAGAGGGGACAAATTCCAAGTGGAGGGGAGAGGCATTTTATCAAAGCTTTCTTAGCTAATCTGCAAATCACACTGTCCCAAAACAGAGCTGAGGCTTGGAGATTTGAGGGACTCCAAGTAGAGCTGTGGATTCTGCCTTGTCAACTTAAAACAGGCATCAGATCCAAAATTCCCTGAGCTGGTAACCACAATCCCACTGATTTCAGTGGAACTGCCTCTCTAGTCCACGCAGGGTTAGCAAACCTCCAGGAAAGGAGAAAGCACGAGTTGGAGTGTTTAAATCCCACTGATCCCAGCTGGATTTGGGAGCGTCCACTGAGAATTTGCCAACCCCTCACTCGTGTGGTTTCCTGTCCAGCCCAGCCAGTCTCATCCATCGTGGACTCCTCTCTGCAATTAGGCTGATAATTAAGAAATAACAGCACGATATGAACGGAGAGCTGCTGGCTAGCACGGTTCCCATCAGGGATAAATGGAGCAGTAATCTGCAAAGGATGTTATTGCCATTACAAAAATAAAGATCTGTCTCCCCAGCCAATCAATTCAGCAGATATATACCAACAATCAAATTGTTAAAAATGACTTCTATAAATTAGCCAGTCTTCCATCTAATGGAGCCAGAAACATCTGGGAGACAATTCCGAGCTGATATAACCGTACGTGGGGAGCGCTTTTTCATCCTGATGCTTTCCCATTCTCTCCAAAGCTGTTGTGCTGGAGCAGCTTTGTTTAATGCACCCATGTGAAAACAGACTGTATTTCACACCACGGGTTAGCAGAGTCATTTTGGCAGAAATGCTCCACAATATATGCATTTAATATGGGTGGAATAATTCAATTTCCTCCCTATTATTTCAGCTCTGCAGTTACAATCTCCTTAATTCTTCGTTAAACCCTCTGGGCTTGGGGGATGTTGGCGGGTTTTATGATCTGCCATCGTTCTTTCAAATGAACGTGGAAAGACACACAGAGGAGCAGTTTTAATCATATGTTTCTTAGTCAGATACACTGTGATGTCAGCTAAATCAGAGCTGTTTAGCCCCTCGCTTTGCCCATGGCAGTCCTGCATGAGACTGGGATAGTGGATAGTGGTATGGGGTGGGAAGGAGATGGTCTTTAAGGTCCCTTCCAACCCAAACCATTCTGGGATTTTATGGTGCTCTGGTCGCTGCCACTTGGGCTTAATCCCAGAGCTGATAATGGGATTTAAAGGTGGAAAGCTCTTCCTCTTGCAGCTCCACCCTGCCCAGCCCTCTCCATCTGCCTGCAGGTTCCTACCAGTAAGTGAGTTTTTGGAAGGGGCAGGGTGAGATCAATGCTGTCCATGCTGAGTTATTCCTGAAATAAGGAATGTCCTGGCTGGGGAAGGTGGGGCTGTTACCACTGCCCATTGCTCAGGACTCACATCTCAGGTAATCCCATATGGGGTGCAGGGGAAACAACTGGTGTCCTCTCCATGGTGATTTCCCAGTGCTGGGAAAGCTGGAATGGGGCTGTCCAAGAAACCTTCTGCTTCCCACCACGAATTCAATCCATACCTCGTTTCCCAAGGCTTCCCCCTGGCTGTCCAACCACTGCTGCTTTTGGGGTGCAGACACAAGAGCAGAGCTCATTCCTCTGCCTAGGCGCGACGTGGGATGGGATGGGATGGGATGGGATGGGATGGGATGGGATGGGATGGGATGGGATGGGATGGGATGGGATGGGATGGGATGGGATGGGATGGGATGGGATGGGATGGGATGGGATGGGATGGGATGGGATGGGATGGGATGGGATGGGATGGGATGGGATGGGATGGGATGGGATGGGATGGGATGGGATGGGATGGGATGGGATGGGATGGGATGGGATGGGATGGGATGGGATGGGATGGGATGGGATGGGATGGGATGGGATGGGATGGGATGGGATGGGATGGGATGGGATGGGATGGGATGGGATGGGATGGGATGGGATGGGATGGGATGGGATGGGATGGGATGGGATGGGATGGGATGGGATGGGATGGGATGGGATGGGATGGGATGGGATGGGATGGGATGGGATGGGATGGGATGGGATGGGATGGGATGGGATGGGATGGGATGGGATGGGATGGGATGGGATGGGATGGGATGGGATGGGATGGGATGGGATGGGATGGGATGGGATGGGATGGGATGGGATGGGATGGGATGGGATGGGATGGGATGGGATGGGATGGGATGGGATGGGATGGGATGGGATGGGATGGGATGGGATGGGATGGGATGGGATGGGATGGGATGGGATGGGATGGGATGGGATGGGATGGGATGGGATGGGATGGGATGGGATGGGATGGGATGGGATGGGATGGGATGGGATGGGATGGGATGGGATGGGATGGGATGGGATGGGATGGGATGGGATGGGATGGGATGGGATGGGATGGGATGGGATGGGATGGGATGGGATGGGATGGGATGGGATGGGATGGGATGGGATGGGATGGGATGGGATGGGATGGGATGGGATGGGATGGGATGGGATGGGATGGGATGGGATGGGATGGGATGGGATGGGATGGGATGGGATGGGATGGGATGGGATGGGATGGGATGGGATGGGATGGGATGGGATGGGATGGGATGGGATGGGATGGGATGGGATGGGATGGGATGGGATGGGGTTATCCCATAATCCAGGCTGTGTGAATGAAATCTGGGCCATGGTTTCAGCAAGGAGGGGTTTGGGGACACCCTCAGCTGCCAAGGAGCCAGCGCTTACGGGCACCGGGTGGGAACAAAGCTGGAACAGCTGGGTCTAAAATCCCCTCTGTGTGCAAACGTGGCTGTTCCTAATTCTTCCAACAGGAAAGCAAGTGGGACCTGCTCCTTCTGAAGCTTTGCAACTCTCCTACTGGTTGAAATTAATTTTGCATGAACCACACTTTCGAATCTTAAAATTATCTCCAGCTTCCCTGGCTCGCTCTCATCTCCTCCACAGGCATTTCTTCTCCCTTGACTACTTTAATTCCCCTCTCAAAACCACTCTTGCCTCCACCAAAACCGCTCTTCCAGGTGTTTTTGTGCTTCCACTTCCTGTCCCACCTCCCTTCCCTTCCTTTTATCTCCACACCTCTCTTGCATTCATTTCCCCCTCTCCATTTACCGACTTCCACCCAGTACCTTCTGTCTCCAGGGAAACCACTTTGGAATTCCCACCTGAGCAAGGGGCCAAAACTTTGCTTCATATTCACATTCATTGTGATTTTCCCCTCTCAATTCTTGCTTTACCTGTGGCTTGGTGGCACTGTCACCTGTCTGGGTGCTCTCTGAGTAGTTCTCTACCACAGATATCCTTTCTTCCTCCCCTTTCCCACTATATTTTGGAATCCTCTGGGTTTTTTTACCCATCACCTGGTAGGTTCAGTCAAAGGCAGGGCTGAAACTCTCCTGTACATCCTGCAGGGGTTTGTCTTCTGTTCTCCAGTCCCAAACCTCTGACTTGCATCTTCCACCATCTTTCTGAGGTCTCAATTTGCATAAAATTCCATCTGGGGAGCACAAATGAGGTGACTTATTTCCCTGCTTTGGCAGAGCTCATTTCACAGGCGGGGTCGTGCTGATTCCCTCTCTCATTTTCACCTTCCACTCACGTGCAGTTGTTTACAACTTCATTTGAATTTCCACCGGGGCACTCCACAAAGTGCAGGATTCAGATCCAGCTTCCCAGAGGATTCCCTTCCCTCTAAACTCTATTACCTCTCTTAACTAACATGCTTAAAACCACCATTCTTTTCTTGCATCCTGGCTGATGAAACTGAAGATCATGTTTGACTTCCCTTTTGTCCCCTATTCCCCCTGGGTTCTGCAGAACCCACCCCTCCCTTATTTGTCCTGACAGCTAAATTACCTCCCCCCCTTTCCTAAATCAACGTGCCACTGTCTGCCTTGGCTTCCTCGAGCCCTAAAATGCTGCTGGTGACAAGGCACATGCTAATTCCTGGAGCGAAGGATCCTGAGGTTTGGAATCAATGCTGAGCCCCTGGCACAGGATGGGCACAGAATTTGTGGCTGCCCCATCCTGGGGAGTGTCCAAGGCCAGGTTGGAGCAACCTGGGCCAGTGGAAGGTGTGGAATGAGATGATCTTTAATCCCTCCCAACCCAAACCACTCTGGATTCCATGGCTAATGAGTCACAAGCATCCTGATCCATGTCCTGTGTTTCCCAGACCCTCCAGCCATGCTGAGGTGACTCCTGAGAAGTCCCAACTTCACGGAGCAGTTTAATACATGTTTAATTTTCTGGTTTTGCTGGTTATCCTCAGCCAGGGACAGCCCTCCCTGCCACAGATTTCACTGTGAGGTTCTTCTGTCTCCTACAAAACACTCAGCACCTTGTTTTCTGCCTTGGAGAGTGACAAATAGTGGCAATAACTCCAAATGTCACCTGGCACAAAGCAGTTGCTCCTACACACACTCAATCCCCACACAGCCACTTATCTCTGAGTGTGGGAGGTGTTTCATCCTTCATTCCACCCGGCTCAGGTCGTTCCCAGAATTGTATTTGCTGCTCCTACAAGTGGGTAATTCAAGGAATAATGATATAATGAGGACAATCTGCCTCGTGATCCTTTTAACCTGCAGCCCTGCCTTGGTTTTTTCCCACTTTCCTGACATGTCTTTCTTGGAGACACACCAGGAATGTCCACGTTGCTCCACATGGACGTGCCTGGGATATCCAGCAAAACAGCAGGAGCACAGCACATGGGCAGAACTTTAAATTCCAGCAACAACCAAGCAGTCAAAACACCCACAGTAACAGTGGGGGAATAAATTGGATGAAATGAGGAAGACCAGCAGCGCTCCTGGTCCCTGCATTGACACCAAGCCAGGGGAATGCTGGTTTAGATGTTATATTTGGTCATGTATTATATCCAAATAGTGAAAAACCCACTGATGAGAGTGTTTATTTACCTACAGAGCAGGCTGGGAGAGCTGGGGGTGTCCAGCCTGGAGAAGAGAAGGCTCCAGGGACACCTTGGAGCCCCTTCCAGTGCCTAAAGAGGCTTCTGAAAAGGAGGGAGAGGGACTTTTGATATGGGCAGAGAGTGAGAGGACCAGGGGAAATAGTCTTAAACTGACAGAAATCAGGGTTAGATGTTAGGAATTAATTCTTTCTTTATTTATTATTCTCAGAGGGTGGGCAGGCCCTGGCACAGGCTGTCCCTGGATCCCTGGAAGTGCCCAAGGCCAGGTTGGACGGGGCTTGGAGCAACCTGGGCTGGTGGGAAGTGTCCCTGCCCATGGCAGGGAATTGAAACAAGAGCATCTTTTAAGTCCCTTCCGAGCCAAACCACTCTGGAATTCCATGATTTATGTTGCCTGGCTTGTCCCTGTGGACAATGGGGAGAGACTGGCTGCTCCAGAAGCTTAAGCCAGGTGGAACTGGAGGTCTTCTCCTTCTCAGGAGACTTCCCAACTGTGTGAGACACGGATACCTCACAGGGAATACTCATTGATGCCACAACCACATGGTCTGGCCCAACTGGAGCTGTGTCTGTGTGCAAAGTTCAGCCCTGCAGTGTGTGAGGAAGTGTTTTGTGTCATAACACATCATGTTAGACCCCACTGAAAGCCAGGCTGATGTGATCCAACCCACCAGGGTGTCTTATCCTAATGTCCCACACTGGGAACTGAGTCAGGCAAGGGGGTGAGGTAAATAAACCAAACCAGAGCTCTTCTCTCAGCATCTCTTTCATTTTTCCACTTGCAGTTGCAAGTGGGGAGTAACTAATTCAGAACGTGCCCAGAATGGATGAACTGCTGCTGAATTTCACATGCTGCTGCCACCAGTTGCTTTCAAAAGCTGGGATGAAACCAGCCAAGTCAAATCACCTTTGGGGGGAAGAGCCAAATGGAGCATTTCCTGGACAGAGGAACAGGTTCCATCGAGAACCCGAGGTCTGTGTGAGGTGTGTTGTGACAATCCCTGTGCAGGTGACATCCCAGTGGTCCTGCTGTCCCAATTTCCACTGGGAAATGTGGCTTTTGCTTCCAGATGAAATGTGTCTCAGTTGCCAGGCCTTTGCATTGGAGCAGCCACAGAAAAATGGGGGAAAGTGGCTCGTTCATTTTCTTCATGGCCTTCATCCTTTTACAGATCTCTGTTAGAATTCTCCCTTATTTATTTTCTCCATCGTAGGCTGTGGAGTCTGTATGCCCATTCCTGCTGTGGAATTGCTTGTCAAGCTCCCCTTCAGCTTTTCCAGCTCCACTTTATCCTTTCCAGGGCCAGGAATGTGGTGTGACACGTGGAATTCATGGCAAAGAGAAGGGAAAAGAATAAAGATGCCAACAGCAAACCTGTGGGCAACGAGGTGTCTGAATGAATTTTTACATTACCAGGCTAATGTAAAAATACAGGGAATAAATGAAACCTTCAGGATGGGTCACACCAAGGAAGGGCTAATCAAATCAGTGGTGGTGGGTCAGGAAAAGCAAGGGAAAGTTTGGTAAATGCTCCTTTGGGAAGGAATGTTGCAGCAGAGTGTCACTGGAGTGCCCTGTCTGTGCAGGGCATTGGCTGGGGGGCTGCAAATGGGGGCACAAAACAACGAGGGGGAAGAAAACAGTGCAAAGAATCAGCGTCCCAGGGAGAGGCTATATATTATAGTTATATATTTTATAACTCCTGCCTGCCCTCTGTGTCCTTGTGTGCCCTCCCTGCAGCTCTGTGGCCGTGGCCTTACAGAGATGAGTCCCAGGAACACAGAGGACCCTCTCCCCACCGCCCCTATTTCTGTGCTCCTTTAGGAATGTTGACTTCAGCTCGGTTGTTGAGCCTTGAAATGCTTTTAGGATCCTGATTCTTTCAGCTTTGGGGTTTACCTCCTTGACTCGGTGAGGAATTCCCAACAGAGAGCCAAATAAATCCTCGTGGAGTTCTGAAAAGCCACACTTCTTGTGGTGTTTGATCTGTGGAGAATGGAAGGCAGGAGCTGGACTGTGGGATCCCTCCATGCAGGACATGGGTGGTGGTGGGTCTCTGTGTCTTCCTTCCATGCTTTTCCCCAGGTGTGGAGCTGGTGGGGCTTGTCCCTAAGCAACAACCACAACTGCAGACCCCACCCCAGAGCAGGGAAAGCTCTTCCCAAAGCTGAGGATGACCTGGGTGTTTCACCCTTCTCCCAGACTTTGGTCCATGAAATGCTTTGGGTTGGAAGGGACCTTAAAGGCCATCTTGTCCCACCCCTTGTCATGGGCAGGGACACCTTCCACTATCCTCTAAGGCCTTGAGTATGATCCCAGCTGTGTTGGGCTGCTGTGGCTGTCTGAGGATGTGAAGGAGAGAGAGGGAATGGTGTTAAATTGATTAGGGACAAAAAATTGGAAGACACAGGCAAGGTCTGGGCATGCCCATCTCTCCTGGACATCCTGCAAAGCCACAGAGAAGCAGCAAAGTGGCCCAAGGTTTGTTTGCTGATGAAGGACTTTGCCTTGCTTGGCCACATTCAGATATTTGGGGTCAATTAAGGTGTCTCAGGTGACCTCATTGAAGGCAGGAAAACTTCCAGCACGGAGCACCAGGCTCATCCACTGGCACAGGGATTAGCAGAGCTTAACCAGACTCTATAAATGTCAGACATTGATAGCAGGATGTTCAGCCACAATAAACCTGAGGCAGAAGAAAGTCCCCTTAAAATATCAACCTCTCACCCAGCAGTGCTCCACTGCTGGTCCATAAATAAGAGTAATGAAAAGGTCGAGCAACCTGTGAGGGAAACCTTCCAGCTCTGGGAATGAGCTTGGTAAATCACAGCCAGTGTGAAAAATCAACCCCAGGGTTACAGCCCTGCTTATTTGGTGTCCAGCCTGGCCTAATTCACCTGCTTAATATGAAATCTGAAATCATCTTGGCATTGCAGTGACTGCACAGCGGGTCAGAGCTGGGGTAGGCTCAGCTTTTAAACCACTTGGAGTGTCATAACAACCCCAGGCAGTGCCCCAGGATGGGGGAAAAGGGGTTGGGGAGCTGGAAAAGGCCCTGGAGGTGCCCAGGTGTGGCCAGGGGGGCAAGAGGGCGATGGCCCCGGGGCTGTGCCAGCCATGGGGGGACAGCAGGGCCAGGGCAGGGAGAAAAGGAGGCTCAGGGGGCACCTTGTGGCTCTGTGGGACAGGAGGGGGAGCCAGGGGGGGTTGGTCTCTTCTCCCAGGGAACAGGGACAGCACAAGAGGAAACTGCCTCCAATTGCCCCAGGATGGGTTTGGGTTGGACATTGTGGACAATTCCCTGCTGGAAAGGGTGGGCAGGCACTGGCACAGGCTGGAGTGCCCATCCTGGAGGGGTTTCAGAGCTGGAGTGCCCACCCTGGAGGGGTTTCAGAGCCCTGTGGATGTGGCACTTGGGGACAGGGTTTAATGGTGAACAGGCTGGTGTAGGGTTGATATTTGAACTTGATGATCATAAAGGTCTCTTTCAACCTTAACCATTGTATGATTCTATGAATAAAAACACATGAATTCACACAGCTGAGCCAATATATTTTCCCCAGTACTGCCCAAAAGCATCATCCCTTTTTTCCCTTTTATTTTTTTTTAATCCAGTTGTTTCCCCACCCTGAATATCCCTGGGAAATAACAGGAGAGTCAGAATTTACAGCAGGCTCTTTATTCTCCCCTCCAGAGCACAACAAAGATTAGGTAGGTCAGCTCTGTGCTGTTCACAAGTTTATTTACTTCCCACTGTGATTTCTCCTTGCAAGAGTAAGGGCAGAGTAACCTTTGGATCTTCAAAAGCTCTGTCACTGCTGTGATTACTCCTGGAGAAATTTGTGTATTGTTGGGCTGGCAGCAGCAGTGAGAGATTCCCTCAATAGCTCAGGTGAGCTGAGAGGAGCTGGGGCTCTTTCTGTGCTGCAGCTCATTAATTAATCTACTCCAGCCAGCTCTTCCTCCTCCATTGTATATTCCCTGCTTAGACAGCCTTATCGACCTGGCCCTGGGGAAAATCAATCCTTGTAATCTATCTTATTACATTTAAATATATGTACAGAGCTTGATAGAGTACAACAGCAGTGGGGCTTGAGAGAGGCAGGGAAGTGTGTCTGGGAAGGAGGAGGGAAAGCCCTGCAGATCTGCCCCACTTTAGTTTTGACAAGTTCAGCCTGCTCCAAACTGAGAACAAGGACTTTGCCCAAAGGGTCATGTGTGTCTCCTGTGAGGGCAGGGACAACCTGGGACACAGGGACCCAAAATCCATGGCATGTCTGACCCTCCCATTGCCCCACCTGAGGATCCTGTGACAGGGAGAGGATCCAGGGAGGGTCAGGTGGGATCTCAGGGGAAGGTCCTTCCCCCAGAGGGTGGTGGGCACTGACCAGGCTGCCCATGGAATGGGCACTTCCCAAACCTGCCAGAGCTCCAGAGGGTTTGGACAACGGGACAGGGACAGGGAGGGATTGTTGGGGTGTCAGTGCAGGGCCAGGGGTTGGATCAGTGATCCCTGGGGGTCCCTCCCAGCTCAGGATATCCACTGATTCTAGGAAGTCATGCTTTTAACTCTTCATTTCTCTGCTGTTTTGGCCAAAACACGATGCCTTTAAAAGCAAATCCGTATTCCTTTATCAGTCCAATAAAAAAATGCTTTGTTATCCTTCTTTTCTTGTTTTTCTGTTCTCTGTTTAAATAGACAGGTGAGGTGACCTGAATTTCCACAAAGATTGTTGCCCAGAGAAGCCGTGGCTGCCCCTGGATCCCTTCCTGGGAGTGTCCAAGGCCAGGCTGGGACAGTGGGAGGTGTCCCTGCCCATGGCAGGGCATTGAAACAAGATGGTCTTGAAGGTCCCTTCCAACCCCAACCAGTTTTGATTCTGTGACAAAACCCACCAAAGGCCAAAAGGATGATCTGGGGGTGTAGAGAACTCGCTTTACCCCCTGGGAAAACCATGGTGAGATTCTTCTGGTAACAAATCCTTGGGGACAAGGACAATGAAGAAATCAGGAAGGATTTGCCAACATAAATCAGTCCTGACCAATTTAACCAGGCCGTGGGCTCTCCATCCTTGGAATTTTCCAGGGTGTGGGTGGATAAACCCTTGTGCATTCTGGTCTGATCTCCAGGCTGATGCTGCCTGGAGCAGGAGGTGAGTTCAGACCCTCCTGAGGTCCCTTCCAGCTCTGCAGGATCACAGGAATGCCCAAGGCACAGCTGCTGCCAGGAGAGGATGGGAAAAGCTCCATTTCTCCTTGGTGGACACACCAAACTGCTCTGACTTGAGTGGGGAGTCATAGAGGGCCAACCAAAATTTCCTGCTGTGTGAGCAGGGGTGGCACTGAGCTGTGAAGAGACTTGGGTCACTGCTGGGGAACTGGTCCCTGTGGAGCAGGGTGAGGTGTGGACAACTGGAAACAGGGTCAAGGGGGGGAGAATGGATTCCACAGCCTTTATTTTCCTCTCATTAAGTGTGGGGAGTGCTTGAACAGACCCACCACGACATGAGAAGTTGATGTGCAGGCACCACAAATCTAAAGACAGGGAGTGGCTGTGTAAGGGCTGATTTGTAGGACAGAGGGAGCTGTTGGGAAAAGCTGATTTTTCATTTCAAAAACAAGAGAATTCCTTTCAAAGTGGCCAGTAAAAGCCCTGGAGACTCTCCCTCCCAGTAAAGGCAGCACGAGGCACTCATGGCTGGTGTTGCCCCGTTTTTCCTCCGTGTTCACTCGAGGTGGGAATTGGGTGAGGCTGCCACAGCAACCTGAACCCAAAAAACCCTTCCTGTGATCCAGAACCACCCAGGGGTGCACAGAAATGGGTGCAAATGCCCAGGATCAGGTCAGTGTACCCCAGAACCACCCAGGGGTGCACAGAAATGGGTGCAAATGCCCAGGATCAGATCAGTGTACCCCAGAACCACCCAGGGGTGCACAGAAATGGGTGCAAATGCCCAGGATTAGGTCAGTGTACCCCAGAACCACCCAGGGGTGCACAGAAATGGGTGCAAATGCCCAGGATCAGGTCAGTGTACCCCAGAACCACCCAGGGGTGCACAGAAATGGGTGCAAATGCCCAGGATCAGGTCAGTGTACCCCAAATGCCCAGGATCAGATCAGTGTACCCCAGAACCACCCAGGGGTGCACAGAAATGGGTGCAAATGCCCAGGATCAGGTCAGTGTACCCCAGAACCACCCAGGGGTGCACAGAAATGGGTGCAAATGCCCAGGATCAGGTCAGTGTACCCCAAATGCCCAGGATTAGGTCAGTGTACCCCAGAACCACCCAGGGGTGCACAGAAATGGGTGAAAATGCCCAGGATTAGGTCAATGTACCCCAGAACCACCATGAACGTGCCCATCTTCCCTCCAGCCTCCTCCTCTACCATCTCTGCCCCCCTCCTTTGTTTCCCCTTCCTAATCCAGCTTTAGAGAGAAGGGTGTGGTTCCCTGTGGTTCCTTCCTGGGTTGGAGAGTGAACCAATTGCCCCTCTCCTGGTGGAGATGAGAGGGGACCCCACGAGCTGCTCAGAACTCGGGTCCATCAGGGAGCCACGGGGGTTAATCCAGTGACCTGGCCGCATTCCAGCCCCAGGGATCTCCCTCTCAAATCCCCCACCCACAGGGGGGATAATCCCCTTCCCCTGCTTTGTCCTTATGGAGTCAGGGAATCATGGAATATCCTGGGTGGGAAGGACCCCCAAGGATCACTGATCCACCCCCTGGCCCTGCACAGACACCCCAACAATCCCACCCTGTCCCTGTCCCATTGTCCAAACCCTCTGGAGCTCTGGCAGGTTTGGGAAGTGCCCATTCCATGGGCAGCCTGGTCAGAGCCCACCACCCTCTGGGGGAAGGACCTTTCCCCAAAACCCAACCCAATCCAACCCCCCCTGAGCACAGCTCCATGCACAGAACCAAACAGTTGTTCAGTTGGCTCAAAGAGGATGGCATTTCACGGGTGGGCCCTTCCTCCTGCACCCAGCAAGAATGCCAAGGTGTCTTTTCCCAACCCCTGATCTGAAGACAATCCTTGGGGGAAATTTCATACCCAGAGCAGCCCCCTGGCAGCTGTCAGGGACCATCTCCAAAGCTCCAGGCTGAGTAAAACCATCCCCCTGTCTGCTTTATCTCACTTAATTAACAGAGAGAGCCTTAACAGCCTCGGTAAAGTTCTTTCAAGACCTGAATTGCCCAATGACACAATTGAATCCTCTTTTGAAATCTGTTAGACGTGATGTGAGCCTCTTTGTGTTCTCAGCGAGGATCTTGAACATCCAAGTGGATTTTATTGTGCCTGTTCCTCCGGGGGTCCCCAGGGCAAGAGTTTCCCTCTGCTCCCAGTTGTGTGTTCTGATGGGGGTCTCTCGTCCTCCCCCCTGCACTTCAGGCACTTTATGCACCAAATGTGTCATGTTCAGCCTAATCCTGGAGAGGGAGAAAGGGCAGATGGGAATGACTTAGAGACAACAGCTCTGATGGTCACATTTGGAGTCTCTGCTGGGACTTTTACGGGTTTCACGATGTCCTGGAATTCCATCAACCAAAAAACCCCCAACCCCAGGTGGGAAATGGTGATGATGCAGCACCAGAAGTTATAAATCAGCATCAATGATTCTTCAGCACTCCTGAAGTGATGAGAGTCAAGGAAAAACAACTAGAAAACCAATGTGGCCTCAGGAGTTTGTCCCTAAATTTCCATGGCAATAGCACTGTGTGTTCTCCAACATGAAACAGCCTCAAAGCAGACATTAAAGCTCCAAATCCACCCTTTCTATCTGATACAACTGATATTGCCCTGCAGGTATTTTATGGGTTTAGCAGCTTTTTTTTCCCTCCCCTCTCATCATTAAATATTTAATAGTTCTAATTTATCACTTTAATACTGAGTTGTTTGGGCTTAGCTGAGTGAGAGAAAGAATTACATTCTCTGCAGGCTCTTTTGGAAGATCTTACCCTTGCAGTGTTTTGAGGAGCAGAGGTGATAGAAGTGGACATTTCCAGGTGGGATGTGGTGCCTCAGCCTTGTCTGTCTTCCAGGGAGGGTCACTGGGTCAGTTCAGCCCTGTCAGGATGTTCTGCCTTCACCTGCATGGCCATAAAAAGATAAGAGCTGCAATCTGAATTTGGGTAAAGATCTGAATAGGAAGGGAAAGGGGAAGGGGAAAGGGGAAGGGGAAAAGGAGAGGTGAAAAGGGAAGGGGAAGGGGAAAAGTAAAGGCGAAAAGGAGAGGTGAAAAGGGAAGGGGAAGGAAAAGGGGAAGGAGAAGGGGAAGAGAAAGGGAAGGGAAGGTAAAGTTTGGGAAGGGAAGGTTTGGGAAGGTTTGGAAAGGTTTGGGAAGGGGAGGTTTGGGAAGATTTGGGAAGGTTTGGGAAGGGAAGGGAAGGACAATCAGCATTTGTGCTGCCAAAATAAAGCACTCACAGAGTCTTAAATCCTTCCCCAGGTTTGGTCATCTGGGGATGTGGCACTTCCTCAAGTTGCCTGGGATTGAGTGGCAGGAGAAGCAGTGGGAACTGCCCTGAGCCTGCTTTGTGAGGCGGAAAATTAATGTTGGAGGTGAAGTTGTCAAAGAGTTGTTTGGTTCCAAGGGAGTGGGAGCAGATCAGTCTCACATTCCTCCCATGCACAGGTAGAAAATCTCTGTGTGGCTCCCTGCAGGAAATACTTGCCTACAAGGTGAGACTGGAAATGATGGGAGTTCTGAGATAGGGATTAGATCTCCAGCACAGTCTGTGGTTTGGGTTTGGAATCTGAGCCCCCAGACCCAAACCTCCCAGTGCTCCAGAGTCTGTGAGCTGCTAAATGGGATTTTGGCCATCCCTTGGAGAGGGTCAGGGGTTGATCCAACACCATGAGGGCTCGGGACATCCCTGGACTTGCTGTGTGTCCCTGTGACCAGCTCAGCCCTGAGTGGGGATGGGAGGGATGAAAACACCCCTGGGGACAACCAGGAATGAGAATTAACCCCACCATGGACATCACACTCCTGCAGGGAGCAGCTCAGGGTGGTGGCACAGCCCTCCCAACAAGTGTGTGGTGTGCTGGATTTGTGTTATCTCAGGGTTGAGGTCTCAGGAAGCTCCTTCCCTTTCTCCTTGGAGCATCATTTGCAGCTCAGATTTATTTGGCTTTGTGTTTAGCCAGGTCCAGACCAAGGGAACCTCAGAGCACCTGCCTTGGACGTGGCTTAATTAGTGATATCAGACCCTCATCCTGATGAGCAAAACCTTCTGCTACAAGCAGGGATGTTCTCAGGAAAACGTTCTCCTCCTGGTTTTCCCAAGGGATTTGAACACCTCTGTCACCTCTCTCACATCTCGGCAGCACCGCAGGCTGAATTGAGGCAGGAATTTCACTGCCCTTGGGAACAATCTTTCCCTGAGAACAAACCCCAACAAACTGTAATTTGGCAGCCAATGTCATCTCCAGCATAATCAAGTATTGACTTAATTAGAAACCCTTTTAAGTGATGCACTGGGAGAAAAGCGCAGCTTTTTTCAAAGTATTCCTCATTTGTAATTATTATTTCACTTGTGACTCTTCCACACTCCATTGAAAACGCCATATGGAAAACAAATTACTTTGCTACAGTGAGTAATGTTTAGTGCCTCTGCTGCTCCCAAGTTTGGGGCCAAGTTCTGAACTCATCAGTCCTTTCCCTGGCAAAACTGCCCCTGGAATTGTTGTGGATGAGGAGCAGGGGCACTGCTGGCAGCCTGTCCCACCTGGGCACTGAGGGGGATCCAGGAATTTCAGAGCAGGCAGATCTTTATTGCCTGAAAATGGAGCTGAACAGAGGAAGGACTGAAAGGATGCTGCTTGGGTGGAGAGAGGGGTGATATTCCCAGGTGGGGCTCACTGAGAGGAGCTTCCTTAGGAGCTCCACAGCCATACAAGCCATTGGCACCTTCCTTTAGCTCCTTCCCTCCACTTGGGGGAATAAAATCACCCCCAATTTGCTTAATTACCCTCTGGTGCTGCCCCAGGCTCGTGTATCTCCCCTTCACTGAGCTCTCCCCTGACCCCCAGGAGAACACTGAGTGCTTTGCTCCCCTCCTATTACTCTGCCCCTTAATTTCAGTGCAGGAGCTGCTTCCCAAACAGTGACTTCCAGGGTTACCCTGGTTCCTTTCTCCCTCTGAATCCTGGCCTTCAGCTGGATCCTCTCCCACCTTCTGCCGCGTTCTCCGTGCGCTCTGAGCCCTTTCCAGCCAGCCAGGAGCACAAGGAACTCGTTTCTTGGGAATGTTTGGCCTTACACCACGTCCTCCAGCCCCATCCAGGTTGTTGCAACCACCATAAAAGATGGGATTTTGCTTTTCCTTGCCAATGGAGTTGGAAGGGACCGTCTGGATATGAGAGAAGAAAGTCGGTGACAATTCTTGGCTTGATTTAATGATCAAAGTTTCCATGGCAGAGTCCTGCAGGAACATGCTGTGTTTCCAGTGGCCATATGGAATTCCCACAGGTGAGGTGGCACCTCGAGGATGCCAATAGGATGTGTGGTTAACAAATGAAGGGTTGGTAACATGGATCAGAAAGAAGGAAAACACTTTGTCACCCAAAGACACGACACGAGGGTTTGGAGAGTGTGGGAGCTGCTCGGGACGAAGGACTTGGGGGTTTGGAGTGTTTGTATCATTATTAGGTATTATTTATTGATGATCATAATCTGTATAATCACCACGTGGAGGACAGGACAGTTGGCAGCAGTGACTCTATTAGGCAAAATGATGAGTGTTTCAAAACACCATCTGTTGCTGGTTTACCTCTGAGCAATGAAAATAGAAACCCAATTTACGTGCTGGGCTCTGCTGAGGACTCACTGCTGGGCACAGGCTCGGGCACTGAAAGGCAAATTGGCTCTTGCTGTTCCTGTCTGCACCTCCTGCCTTCCCTTTCCAAAGGATTCCGATGCTCCCATCACCTTTGGCAGCATCCAATCATTTATTTGCTGACCCTAAACAGAAATACAGGGCAAAAACAACCCCAGTGATCACAGGCAAGCCCATTATATGGAGGGGAAACTACCCCAACACTCCTCCCTTGGGAATTTTTGGGATGGGAGGGAATGTGGGAATGGAAGCTGCACAATCAGGACTGAAACAGTGCCTGGAAAACTTTCAGGGCACAACACCCATCTTTCGACAGGAAACACTGTGAATGTGGCAAAAGCAAAGCACTTGAAAATTAGGGAATGGCAGCTTGATGGTTGCCATGGAGAAGTCCTTGAGAACATTAATCACTGCCTGGAGAGCTGGGATGGAACGGGGGGCACAAACAAAGTGGGACGGCACACACGGACCCAGGGCGTGGGGACAAACCATCCCAGCAGACCCACCCCAATATCCTGGGCATGGGAGGATGTCCTGCAGGAGGGGACACCATGGGATGGCTCCTGGGTTCAACATTCCACCAGCACATGCAGGGCATGTGATCAGCAAATGGTCCTCTTTAGGGTCAGAGGGGGCGTGGAGGAACCACAGAGGTGGAAATGAGAGCACAGAGAGGGGCTGGGATCAGGGTGGGCATCAGGATGCTGCACAGAGCACCATCCCATCCCTGCCCATCCCACCCCTGCCATGGCAGGGACACCTCCCAGTGTGCCAGGGTGCTCCAGCCTGGCCTTGGGCACTGCCAGGGATGGATCCAGGGGCAGCCACAGCTTCTCTGGGCAATCCAGCCCAGCCCCTGCCCACCCTCCCAGCCACCAATCCCTTCCCAATGGCCCAGCCAGCCCTGCCCTCTGGCACTGGGAAGCCATTCCCTGTGTCCTGGCCCTCTGTCCCTTGGCCCCAGTCCCTCTCCAGCTCTTCTGGAGCCCCTTCAGGCACCAAAAGGGGCTCTCAGGTGTCCCTGGACCCTTCTCTTCTCCAGCTCAGCCCCCCCAGCTCTCCCAGCCTGGCTCCAGAGCAGAGGGGCTCCAGCCCTGCAGCCTCCCCTGCACTCCCTCCAGCAGCTCCAGGTCCTCCTTGTGCTGTTGTCCCCAGATCAGGTCACACACTCCAGCTGGGCTCTCATAACCTGCATTTTGGGATGTCTGTCTTTGTTTCCCCCTCCCTGCTTTGTTACTTGTTCCCCATTCCAACTGATTAATAAAGATCCAGCTCCTTCTGTGCCCTTTGCTGTGAGCATTGGCTGCACTTCCCTCACCACTCAGCTTTAATATTCCCAAATTTTATTAACTACTTATTTACAAGCTGCCAAATCAAACAGATTAGCAAGCAAGACTCAAAACAAGACAAAAGATCCCGTGTCAGCCTCTCACTGAGCAAATAACCTGCTGGGGTCATGTTTAATTAATCAGTTTGCTGTTTCACCATTCCTGATCACCCTGGCAAATAACACACAGCTCGGGGTTTCGCTTCCTTTGCCTCTGGAGCTCACACAGTGCAGGGACTGCAGGATTTCTTCCAGCCAGGAAAAGAGCAAATTTCACAGAACAACCCTCTGGAAACGCTGGAGACCTTGCCAGGGAAACCTGAGGGCACTGGGAGGGTGTGAGTGGAACATGAGAGGGGAAAACCTGGCCCCAAAAGGGCTCAGTCATCTGCAGAGACGTGGTGTGACTGAGCATTTCCCCAGCCCGTGGCCAAAAAGGTCATTTTAAGGTGGTTTGTGGGGTCTTAGAAGCAGTTAATTAGGAGAATAATTTAGGCACTTGCTTAGTTTGGATCTGTTAAATCTTCTGAGGGAGGAAATGTCCTGACCAGCAAATTTCAGGCTCAGCCAGCTCCTGTTTTTGGGAATCACCGAATGGTTTGGGTTGGAGGGACCTTCAGGACCTTCTCCTTCCACCCCTGCCATGGGACACCTCCCACCATCCCAGGGTGCTCCAGGCTGGCCTTGGGCACTGCCAGGGATGGATCCAGGGGCAGCCACAGCTTCTCTGGGCAATCCAGCCCAGCCCCTGCCCACCCTCCCAGCCAGCAATCCCTTCCTAAAATCACCTTTTCAGCACAGACTGAGATGTTTCACACAAGCAATAAGGCATGAGAGATGTCACCAGGTGTCCCTTGGACCTCCTGCCACCTCCTGGCTGTCCAAAGGGGTTCCTGTGGCACCCAGGCAGAACACAGAGGATTCACCTGTTCCTTCAGGTTGGAGATTGTCCCTTCCCTCAATTTAACACCCATCCTCTGTCACACCTCCTGCTGGGAGATTGGATTGTTTTCTCCTCTGGAGCTGTTCAAGCTCTGCCACCAAATAACCCCTCAGGTGCCTTTTTGCCAAGACACAAGCCCTGAGCTCCCTGTCATTTGGGTCATTTGGGCCACAGAGTCATTTCCTGGGCTCCCATCCACACTCACCTTCCCCCGGGGCATATTTTTGGAGCGGGATGTCACTCACGATGCTCTCAGAGGGAAATTCACCTCCTGAAATTAGTGGATCTTCTCCTGAATGGCTTCATCTCCTCCTTAATCACCGTGGCACTTCGCCAGGGTGGTTCTCAGCCTCCTGGAAAAGCAAACAGTGCCAGGGGAACAGCCCGGGTGGCAACCAGGGGGCTTCTCCCTGCTGATTCCCCCAGGCTGGGCCGTGCTTAAAGCTTCTCTAATGAGCTACAGGAACGTTTCAATTAAAGAGTTATGATATCCCTGGGGAACCCTCTCCAAGAAAAGTGTCTAAAGAACATCCTGACTGCTCTGCATTTTGGGTTTGGATATGTGAAATGAAGTCCTCTTGAAGGATGGAATGTTTCTTCCACCGTAGCAAAGGGATGTTGATGCATTTTCCTCCAATAAAGTTGAGGCCACTGGAGTCAGCCCCAGGTTTAACCTTCTCCCAAAGATCAGCCCTAAGATTGAGGCTTGTCCACTTGGCACGGATTGCCCTGTGGAAATGGAAGAGTTTCCATGGATGAATGGCCAGGACTGGTAAGAATTGCTCTTTGTTTTGAGCAGGGAACTCCCAGGAACCACCTCCCAGCTCCGAAGGCTTTCCCACGTTCCCACACCATTTTTAAGCTGCATCTACATCCCTGGAAGTGTTCAGAAAACCTGTGGAAGTGGCACTTGAGGACATGGTTTACAGAATCACAGTGTCATTAGAGCTGAAAGGGGCCTCTGCAGATCATCCAGTGCTGGTCTGAGGGTCGGACTTGATGATCTTGGAAGTCTTTTCCAACCTTAATTATTCCAAGATCCCACAATTCCATCATTTTGAAGTTCCATCCTACTCCATTTTTAATTTCCTGCTTAGTTTTTGAGCTGCTGTTTCACCCTGTGTTGGGTGATGTGTTGGACAGGCTGGACAAGCCCAAATTACATCAAAAAATTCCCTTTAATCACAGTGGTGGTGACATCCCAAAACGTGCTGGCTGCTCCCATGCCTGTTGGAGGCACTGGGAATGGGGTTCAGGACAAGAATTAGAAGGATTAATGTATAGATAAATCCCAGATGACAGACCCTCAGTGTTTTTGGAGCCCCTTTGCAATGGCCTTGAGGGACAGTAAAGACTTCCCCACCCCATGTGACCTCAAAGCTTTTCTCCTCATGCTCCCTCAGGGAGAAACCCCTTTCCCCAGCAGAAAAGCAGTTTCTGTCCTCATTTTCCCTTCTCCTTTTCCAG
>WBMV01006879.1:0-29423 GCA_013396655.1 Campylorhamphus procurvoides
TGACGCCCCTTTCCCCCCGACAGGTACCTGTTTAACTGCGGCGAGGGCACCCAGCGCGCCATGCAGGAGCACAAGTAAGTGGGGACACCGCGGGACGCCCCGGGCCTGATCGGCCTCTCTGAGTCCCGCTCACCCCCTCTCGCCCCGCAGGCTGAAGATCTCCCACCTGGACAGCATATTCCTCAGCCGGGTGGCCTGGGCCAACGTCGGAGGGCTGCCAGGTGAGCGGGGGGAGGCTTTGCGAGGTGGGGGGTGTTTTGGGCAGTGCCTGGGGGGGTTGGCCGCACGTGGAGCTATGCGGTGTTTCCAGCTGCAGGGTGGGGTCTGTGGCAGTCTGACATGTGGTGGGACAGGTCCTGCCTGCCCAGCGTGCCTGGCTTTATTTTCCCAAAATCTCCTAGAGCAGAAGGTGTTGCCAGTGTTGAGTTGCCAGCAGGGAGCTGCTGATGAGTTAGGCTGGTTTGAGTCCAAAGGGATGACAAAGGTGTGTGGCCACCACTGTCCTTCAAAGCAGGGTAATGTTAGAACACATGGCTTAGTGTCCTGTCCATTAAAATTCTGGAAATCTCCAAGAAAGGTTAACAGTCTGTTCAGGTACCTTGCTCCAAATGATGACTTCCTAGATGTGTAGATATTTTCTTTATCTGTAGAGATAATTGGCTTGTTGAAACTGCCATAAAGCTGAGACAGAACTGAGTTTGGATCTGAGCTGAGTTCTGACCATCATGGAGAGGCCCAGCACTCCTGCACACTGAGAGGGATCTTCCTTCTGAGATCTAGCAGCAGGAACTGGGGCTGTGATAAAACTGTTTCTCTGCTTGCTTTTAGGTATGATTCTCACGTTAAAGGCTATAGGGCTTCAGAGATGTATGTTCCTGGGGCCACCAAAGCTGGTAAGTAGGGAAGCTGCAGAAGGGAGAGCAAATCCTTGAAATGTTAAAACTCACCCTAGAAATGGGAGAGGTGGCAAAGCGAATCTTCGTGTACATGTAAAATGCTGGTCTGAGTTACTGTCAGCCAGGAAGGCTGGCTTCAAAATCCAAATTTGTGACAGGACAACATGACACTTCTGCTCCTTAAAGTTGTCCTGTCAGCTCATATCCTGATAAATCAGCTTTTGGGAGAAGCGGGAGTCCTTTGTTCCCTTGTTTTCTCCCCAGTTTATGTTACTAGAAACTTGGTATCTGATCTGCTTAAGGAGGTCCTTGCCAGCCCTAATGCCGCGTCTGGGCTGAAAAATTGCAATCCTCAGCACTGTTTTATTTCCTTGCAATTTCTGCCGACTAATTATATGGATGGAAGGGGTAGGGACAGTGGTTCTTTTTTTTCCTTCCCCTTTCCAAACACACCGTGCCCGCTGGAGGTGGGACACCTGCCCAGTGCTGGCTGGGTGCTGCCCAGTTTGGCTGGCTGGGCACTGAGCATTGATTTCCCTTTACTGAAAGTACCTGTAGCTTCTGGCAGTGGTGCTTGTCATGACACTGCGTGTGCCACCTCCTGATACACTGTCTCTTTTCCAGCAAAACTACCTGAAAGCCATTCGCCTCTTTCCTGGGCCCCTAAAAAGGATGGATTTAGGTATGTAGGTCAGTGATGTGTAGCAAATGAACTGGTAATTTCTTGTTTCACCTGTAGCCAAGGTGACATTGAACAGTAACAACTTCAGAATAACTGCCTCTGGTTTAGATCCTCTCAGAGGAAGTTTCAAATATTTGCATTTCTGTGCTACACTGTTCAAACACCTCACTACAGTGTTTCCAGCTCTGTTCTTGGTTGGAGACTGCCAGTTTGCTTGATCCAGACAGCATGTGGTTTTAAAACACAGTGAAGGCAATTTGCTTCCAGAGTCTGCCAGTGAACTTGCTCACTGTGGTATCATGGACAGCTCTCTAGGGATGGTGGGCTTTTAAAACTTTAATTATTTATTCAGGGTTTGCAGTTGGGTGGAGAAAGGCAAGGGGAATGTTCTGCAGGTTGTGTTTAAGAAAGAAAAAGGCACTTTACTGATTTGCTTTGCTGTAGAGTGTAAATCTCATGTACTTGCTAATGGTGGGGTTTGATGTGTCCCCAGCTGTGCAGTTGCACACAGAGCCCGAGTACAAGGACGAGACAATGATAGTCCACCAGATCCCTCTGACAGGTGAGCACGTGGGGCTGCACTGACACAGAGGGAGCACCATAAAGGTGGTTCAGGGAGCAGCATCTGTTTGCCAGCCTGAGTAAGCAGAAGTTCATTAATTAGTGTGTTTTTTTCTGAGAAGAAAGATCTTGTTCAAAGAAACAAGACCTGCTGAGTCAGGGCCTTGACTTGTTCTTTTGGGTGTGGGTCTATGGAATGCTATGAGACATCCCTGCATTTGGCTTTCTCAGTCAGCTGAGTTCTTACTGCTGGAAACTGTGATACTGAGAGTGCAGTGTAGACTTAACAGAGTTTAACAGTTTGGGAGGAGGACTTGGCTGAGGGATGGCTCCCAAAATAAATGACTGGTGTATGCAAATGCAACTCAGGCTGGGGAGAGGAGCTCTGTGTTCTGGCACAATTTAAACATGACTATCCTGGAAGGGGGAATGCTACTCCTGCTTTTCTTATCTGTTCCTTTTGATTGAGTAATCTTTGTCTGCTTTTATTGGATTTGGGACAGGAAAACCGCTGAATGCTGAAAGTAAATCACACCAGAGTCCTAGAGCATCAACCCAAGGTGGAAACAGCACTAAAGGGGACACAGGGCCTGGATCACCAAGAGCTGGACAACAAAGCTTGGAGGAGGGCAAAGGAAAAGAAAGCCAAAAGAAAACAGGTGAAAAACATGGAATAGCCTTTTTAACTTTTTAAAGAGATAAAGTGAAAGTAAGGATATGCATTTGTGCTCCAAACCATTTGCTTTCTGGAAATGAGGTCTGTAGAGAAGCTTAGCTGGAGTATTCCATGGAGCAGAATGTACTCTGTATTTTGGAAGCTGACACAGAACTCATAAGGCCCAGAAACTGGACGTGATTCCTGCTTGCATGTGATTAGTCCCTGTAGTAGTTTGCTTCTGGCTGGGGTGGGTGCTCCAGCCTTTGTAATTTAATTACAGGTGGATGTTGGGCTGATTATATGTTCAGGCTTGGGCTTTAGTTTGGTTTCTTGTAGCTGAAGCCATGGGTGCTCTGACTTTGGGTGCTTATGTTTTGCTTCTGGACTCCAAATTGGTCAGATGATGTTGTTCCTGTTAATGCTTTAGCAAATACTGCCATGTTTTGGTTTTAAGAAAAGTGATGATGAGTGATGATTTTGAGTAGTTTTGCTTTCTTTTACAGGTGATGAGAAGTGTGCAAGTAGGAATCCTGACCTGGTGATGGCTTTTCTCTGTAAAGTAAGCTTGGGCAAAGAGGCCCCAAGCCAACATAAAACAGACTGGAGAATAGAACAGAGTATTTCAGTGGGAAGGGACTTACAGTGATCATCTGAAATCACAGAATGATTTGGGTCGGAAGGAACCTTGAAGATAATCTAGCTTCACCACCCCTGCCATGGGCAGGGGTACCTTCCACTGGACCAGGTTGCTCCAAGCCCCATCCAACCGGGCCTTGGACATTTCCAGGGATCCAGGGGCAGCCACAGCTTCTCTGGGCACCCTGTGCCAGGGTCTCCCCNGGCATGTGGGAAAAACTGGCAGTATGTGGATCTTGTTTCCTGGCCCTCTTTATGTGGCTGATAATTGTGTTTCCCTCTTTTCAGATTCACCCGAAGAAGGGGAAATTCCTGGCAGCCAAAGCGCAGGAGATGGGTCTGCCAGTGTGAGTAGGAGATCTGAGCCTGGGCATGGGGCACCAGCAGGGACTTGGGTGTTGTCAAGCTCAGTGTTTGTATGGTCTTGTTTTCAGAGGAACTCCAGCCATTCTTCCTATAATTACAGCTCTGAAAAATGGGGAGAGCATCACTTTTGAAGGCAGAGAGGTAAGATGTGTCTGTGCTTTTGCTATGGCTTTGCCACCCTTCTTCTTTCACTGTGTTCTCAGTGACAAGCTTTTTTGAAGAATGCTTTGCCTACCAGTAGGTACTGGGACTGTTCCAGCTCCAGGTTGTTGCTGAATGGGGGGCTGTTGGGGTTATGATTAGGGGTGTAGTCTCCAAAATTAATTCCTATGTGGATGTGGCTGGGTGTTTGCTGTTTGGCAGAACTTCTTCCCCTATCTTTCCTGAAACTGATGCAGGTCTAGGAGTGAGCTACTGGAGTTAATCCCTGCATTTTTAAATTTTGGGGATTGAATGCCTGTGTAACCATCACTCCCTTCTTACTGTGTTTGCACCTCTTAGGCCAAAAGAAGTTCAGTGGTTCCTGGGTGCAGGAATCTCTCTGACACTGGAGTGAGAGGCAGAGTCAGTTCTGGCTATGGCCCAGGTTATCTTCAGCTGCAGATCCCGATCTGGGATTGGCATACCTTTGTGTCACAAGGATTTCGCAAAGCTTTTTTTTTCCTTAAATGTGCTTTTGCTAACACCTGAATCTGCTGTGGTGATTTAGCAGATTAGAGGCTGCTAAAATTCCCTTAATTTTGGCTGGAGTTTGCTCTGGGCCCAGGGTGGGAATTTCTTGTTCAACAGCAAAGTGGAACTGTGGATGTAGTGACAGCAGAACAGGAGCAAGAACTGAACTGAGTATGCTGAGCATTGATAGGGGCTGCCTGGTGAAACAGCAATGCAGGAGGGGCTGTGTAAACTTTGCTTGATATGTGACCATTGTGTATCTCCCTGCAGCTCTTCCCTGAGGAGCTGTGCACCCCCACGGATCCTGGCCCGGTGTTCCTCGTGCTGGAGTGTCCTCACGAGGGCTTTGTGGATGCTGTCTGTGAAAATGAGACCTTCCGAAGGTAGGGCTGGGTCACCTGGAGGGCGTGGGGAAGGACACCTGTGCTACGTTTGCCAAAGAGAAGCTCTTGTCCTAGTCTAGATGTGCTGGTTCTCATGGCTGATGTCTGAGCTCTTTTGCAGTGTTAAGGAGCTTGAGATGCAAGAAAGGACTGCTGTTGCATTTTGAGGCTTTTAAGGAAAGGCGGGACTTGTGGGATTCTGTGACTGTCGTGGGCCTGTCTTCCCTCAGGGGCCTTCAGAGGAGGAATGTGCACTGGTGTCTGGCTGGGGAGCAGTGAAAGCTGCTGCGTCCCTGTGTGCTGGAAGCCTGGACTGCAGGCTTGTGCTGAGCATGTTGGGCTCATGGAGGCTCTGCAGATGCTGCTGATGGAGGAGAGGAATTGGCCTGTTGGGGGCAGTGGAGGTGTCGGCAAATGAGGGGACTGGGCCTTGTGCTTTGGTGGTGTGGAGCCTGGAGCTCCTGAGCTGTGCTCTGTCTGCCTCAGGGGACACCTCTGGGAGCACCAAGGTGATGGACTGAAGCACAGGTATTCTTTCTGTGTTTGAATGTGCTCCAGGTACCAGGAGGGAATTCCTGAGAACCAGGTGGCCTTGGTTATTCACATGACTCCTGAGTCAGTGCTTCGAGACAGCCGCTACCAGCAGTGGATGGAAAGGTATGGGTTACTGGGTTCATGCCTCTGTAGGCAGCAGCCTGTTCTTCAGAGTTAGAAAAACTGTTGGCTGGCAGCAGGGCTCTGCTGGCTCAGGTGAGGTTTTTAGCTCAGGTGTGCAAACATGCCCAATTCTAACATGGGGCTGAAACTGTTGTGCCTGTTCGTGTCCTCTTACAGATTTGGCCCTGGGACTCAGCACTTGGTGCTCAACGAGAACTCCTCTGCCGTGCACAACCCACGCAGCTACAAGATCCAGACTCAGCTGAACCTCATCCACCCAGAGATCTTCCCTCTGCTCACGACCTACCAGAGCAAGGTAGACTAGGCCGTGCTCATGTGCCTCATGCCCTGAGCAAAGCCTGTGTTCCATGTGCCCTCCTCCCCGCAGGAAACAGAGGCCGTGTGCCGGGTGCCTATTGTGCGAGGGGAGTGCCTCCTCAAGTACCACTTCAGGCCACACCAGGAGTGGCAGAGGTCGGTGGGAATCTCTGACTTCACAGGTTTTGGGTGTTGGCTTGAAACAGCTTTTCAGTGAGGGAGGACACTCAGCATCTATTGCTGATCCTTTCTGGTGGCTGCCAGACTGCCAACTGTGTCTTGAGCACTGTGTTCCTGAAAGTCTTGGGCAAGGTGTAAACATGGATGAGTGAACCACTGAAAACACCACCTGACCAGGGTTTTGCAGTGTTATTTCTGTCCCTCACTCCTGTAGCCTTGTGGTCCTCTGTCCTTTGCTTTGACTCATGCTGTGCACCCAGTGGTGCTGTGGCAGAGCAGATGGGGGCAGGGAGAGACTTTTTAGGGAGCTCAGTGAAAGACTTAATGTCTGAAGATTCAGCAAGCCTGATATCAGAGCTGAAAGCCCCAGGTGGTTAAACAGGTGCTGGCTTTGCTTGTGCAGGCCTTGTGGGCAAGTGGGTGAAGCTGCTCAGTGAGAACCTTAAGGGCCGGGGACCACATGGTGCAATTTGATTTCAGCTGCCTTGGGTCAGATTTCTGGCTCTGTTCGGCAGAACAGGAGGGCCCAGAGACCAAGAAGAGTTTGAGTGTTGCTGCTTAAGGTGTCTGAAGGCCTGTACTACTGCACGTGCCCAGGACATAAGGCCCTTAGGCTTTTCAGTGGAGCCTGGAGCCCTTTTGGGCGGCTGCTCCTTTTTCAGGACCCTCAATGCTGCCCTGCAGTGCCCTCTAGTGTCTGGAAACTCTGGATCAGGACAAGGCACTATTCCAGGAGCTTCTCCAGTGTGGCATTCCCATTTCTGTGGCTGGCTCAGCCTAACCAGGCCTTTTTGACACACATCACACTTGTGAATGTGTCTTCTCCCACCCCTCAAAATGGAAAGAGCATTTCCCCTGTTGTTGTAAGGCTGTTTGGCGCAGAAATTTGGCCCTTAGCTCTGAAAAGAGTTATTTCAGTTCCTGCTCTACCCCATCCTGATATGTGGCCTGCTGTTGCAGAGATGCTGTGACTGTCTGTGATCATGACACATTTGTTAGTGAAGCCTTGGACCTTCCTGACTTCCAGACCCGTGTGAAGGAGTGCAAAGAGAGCCTATCTGCTGTCCCAGGTATGGAGCAGGAACCTGGCTTGGACCAGTGTAATGGGAAGCAGGAGCTCTTGGTGCCCCACAGCTTTAGAGCCCAGATGAAGCTGTGAAGCGCTGGTGCTTGTTTTACCTTTCCTGGTAAACCTGCTGCTGAGGGAGGCAAAACTGACAGTGCTGGACCTGTCGGATCTGTAGTTCCTGGGCTGGTGAACTGGATGGTGTCTGACTGGCCAGTATGTGGAGAACGTTTGCTTACAAATCCTTGTTGTCTGTTTTCTCTAGGAAATGTGGGTGCCTATCCTGAAATTGTGTTCTTGGGGACAGGATCTGCAATTCCAATGAAAATCCGAAATGTCAGTTCCACGCTGGTGAATACCAGGTAAATCCCAGTGCCGTGGATTCTGCCTCAGTGCCTCAGGGGTGCTACCCAAGGGCTGATCTGACCAGTGTTGGTGTCACTGGGTGAGTGCCCATCCTGGAGCCTGCACTTTCAGGCACCAGTCTCTGTAGAAGGGGAAGACTTGACAGTCACCTGTAAAGCCAAACATTTAGTGTCTCCATTTTACCATCTTTCCCAAGGGTGTGTTCAGCATCAGCACAAGACCAGAGTGAGCTGTGCAGACAGAACAGTCTCTAAAGCTGTGCTGGTTTAGAGGTAAACCGGCAGGAGAAATGGACCCACCACAAGAGAGATTTTAAGTCAGGGTTACAATTTAATGAAAGATATTACCATAAATTCACTAACACAAAAAGAAAAACTGCTTCCACCTCACCAGAACCCAACAGTATAACCCAGTGTCCCGGGGCACAAGCCCAAAGGGGTTTGTTAGNGAGTGTAGAGCACTGAAATCTCTGCCTTCCAAAAGATCCCCCTCCCCATGGCCCTGCTCATACAGTGGCTGATAAAGATCCCTGTCCCTTGTCTCCCCAGTGCTACTCGATCCCTGCTCCTGGACTGTGGGGAAGGAACCTTTGGACAGCTCTGCCGCCACTATGGAGAGCACGTTGACCAAGTGCTGTGTAATATCATGGCTGTGTTTGTGTCCCACATGCACACAGATCATCACTCGGTGGGTTCAGTATGTGAGAAGGGGAAGGGGCTTTGTGCAAGCATGCTCTGCTCTCTCAGACTCAGCTGGAGCTCCAGCTGATGAGTGTGGGCTGCCCTGCTCTGCATTCCTCTCTGCATTGTTTCCTCAGGCACTGCTCAATCTATCTGTGTTTCTAATCCCCTCTCCCTTCCTGTTTGGGGTCCCTGGGATCATCCAGAGTGGTAATTTTTAGCGGTGTCCAACCTAGCTCCCTCCAGTGTTTGCAGTAAAGAGTCCAAGAAGGACCAGCTGGTCTGTTCTAAGCTGGGCCTGATCAGGGCAGGCTGTGTGCTTCTCTGCTCTCTGGCAATCACACTGGGTCTGAGGGGCTGGATAGGGTACGGACTTTTGCTCTTCACCGTTCTGGGAATGGTTGAGGGGCTTGTGGGCTGCTGGCCACCCACTTGGGGCATAGGCAGTGACAGTGTTAGAGCAGTTCAGCAAGTTGCAGTTATTGAAAAGCAGTAATCCAGGATTTCTGCTTGCAGGTTTGTTCTGCCTCAGGGCTTGCTGAGCTGTGCTAGCATTGTTGCCATTCCCTGCCCAGACACTGCTGACTGCAGCTTGTGTCCTGTTTGTTCCCTGTGCAGGGGCTGGTGAACATTCTCATGGAGCGGCGGAGAGCTTTTGTGAGTAGTCCTGGTGATTCACTGCCCCTCAACATGGGCTGGGGTGAGGGGAGAGGAACTCCTGAGTAGGGGAGAAGCACCAGCACTTCCCTAGGTATTTCTTCTCTCTGATTTGGTGTACACCTAGTATTGATTTTTTTCCCCCATCTTTGCTTTTCCAGGCAGCCCTTGGTCAGGCTTTCAGCCCTCTGTTTCTAGTAGCACCTGAGCAGATCATGCCTTGGCTACACGAGTACCACAGCCACTGTGAAGAGATTCTTGGAGACATCAAGTGCGTGTTCTGTGTGGTGTGTGGAGGAATGTCCTTGCTGGGTCCTTATTCAAGGCAAACCGCTGTCATGCATTCCCCTACCCCTTCACTGGAGGTGACTCTGACTCCTTCCACTGCCTGTAGAATGAGGATGTGCAGTTTGCAGAGGGCAGGATAGGGTTTGTTACTCAGCTGTGCTGCTTAATAGAGGCTTGCATGCAGGTTTGCCTTTTCTGTAGGAAAGGAGAGTTGGGCAAGTGGAAGAGAGAGTATTTCACAACTGGGAGGAAATGGTTGGATGAATTACTGAGGCACCAGTGAAAGCAAGAGAAATAACAGACAGGTGCACCAAAGCACAGCTTATGCTTGCTGGTAAGGTGTTGAACTGAGGAGGAGAAACAGGACAAATCAGCTGCCTAAAGATAAGATCAGGTTTTACTTTGTGCCTGTCCTTAGTTCTCTCTTCTTCCCTCTTTTCCAGAATGATTCCTTCTCAGTCTCTTGTGCAAGTCTGTGAGAACACCAAACCTAAAGCCAAAGGGTTTGTGAGCTCTTTGTTAGAGAGCTATGACCTGGCTGAGGTAAGTTTCTGAGCTGGGGGCTCCATGGCTGTGAGGAGCAGGAGGGGACCTGGGGTCTAACAGTTGTATCCTTGTTCAGTTTCAGACCTGTGAAGTCCAGCACTGTAAAAATGCTTTCGCATGTTCATTGATCCACAAATCTGGCTGGAAAGTAGTCTATTCTGGTGACACAATGCCCTGCATGGCCTTAGTGCAAATGGGTAGGTGATAAAACCTTCTGCTTGAAGAATCTCTTGGAGCAAGGTCTCCAGCTGTCAGTATCCAAAGTGGGCACCTCCAAACCCTTGGTGCTGTGCTTGCCACACAGTGAGGGGCTGAGTGTGCAGAGGAGAGCTCATGTAGGCAGTTGGACTAGTCAGTCTTCAACTGAAGATTGAATATATGATTATTTACACAGGTAAAAATGCCACCTTGCTGATCCATGAAGCCACACTGGAGGATGGCCTGGAAAAAGAAGCTATAGAGAAGACCCACAGGTGTGGTGTGTTCTGCTGTCTGTCTCTGTTAGGATGGGAACAGTGCTGAGCTGGGTGTTGTTCTTAGAGCTGGTGGTGAAGGGCCCAAGTCCTGTAGAAGATTGTGTGTGTGTAGAGCTCTTCCACACCAAAAATGGTGTGTTGGTCATTGCAGCAGCTCTGTAACCCTCAGAGCTCCTCTGAACATCCCCGAAAATAAGTGGAGAAAGCTTTCAAGTAGATAGCAGTAACTCTACAGATAGACTACCCCAAGGGAAAGGCCCTCTGCTTGATTACATCTTTGGCCTAAGCTCAGGGGATATAAGGGGCATCTTACCCTTGTAGCTAAATATGCAATTTCAATGAGTGCTGCAGTCAGGAATTCCATGTGCTGCCTCCAGCAAATGTGGGGAGACCTGAGAGCAGCTGCTTAGAATTACCTGTGAGTCTCAGTGCAAGAGAGCTGGGCGTGCTAGCACCTCTGGGACAAATGTTTTAACAAGTCCCTGTCCCCAGGGACTTGTGGAGCTCTTGCATGCAGAGCTCAAAGTAATTACAGATGCTTTCCTGCACTTTTGAAGTAACACTTGCCACCAGTGCAGGCTACCCAAGGGAGAGGAGCGGGGTTTGCTTGTAGAGAGCAGGGACCCTCATGCTCAGCAGGTGTGAGGTCATTTGGTGTGTTGTGACCTGTGTGCAGAGGGGCCAGTACCTGCCAGGCTGTGTGTGACAGGGTATGTTCCTGCTCCTTCTGCAGCACGACATCCCAGGCAATCCAGACTGGGATGAAGATGAATGCAGAGTTCATCATGCTCAACCACTTCAGCCAGAGGTACGCCAAGATCCCGCTGTTCAGCGAGGACTTCAGCGAGAAGGTTGGAATTGCCTTTGACCATATGAGGGTAAGTTGGGAGAAGATGTCACTGTTATTTTGGGATGTCTGCTCATGATTTGAATTGTCCCTTTGTATCAATATGCCATCTCCTGAGGAGCAGTTTCCTCTGAAACAGCTCCTTTAACTGCTGACAGCAGACATTACCAGTGTGGGGAAAGGGTGGCACAGGGTGAGGTACATCCCTCACAGCACCTCAAGACTGTACTTGCTATTCCCAGCCATAAAACTCATTTTGCTTCCATCCCTGCACCCTTCTCAATTTGTGTGCTGCTTCAATGGCTTTCTGCAGCAGACATCTGGGAGGCCAAGGCTGCTGCCATTGGGCTGAGGGCAGTTGTGGCAGGGAGGGCAGCTCTCTGTCAGTCAGAACTTGTACTGATTCACAGCATTTCTCTAAAGAAAGTGTGAATAACTCCTTGAGTCAGGGCTGCTCAGGGTGGGTGCTGCACACAGGAAGGGGCAGTGCCCTGCCATCTGCGCAGGCCACAGGGGAGGGGGAGAAGGGAAAACAAAAAGCAGTTCTCATGGAGGTGCTCTTGTGTGTATGGTTTAGGTACGTTTTGGTGACTTCGCAACCATCCCGAAGCTGATCCCGCCACTGAAGGCTTTGTTTGCGGATGACATAGTGGAAATGGAGGAGCGGAAGGAGAAGCGGGAGATGCGGCTCCTGAAGGAGACTGCCATAGTCCTGGACAGACTGACCAGGGGGGAGAACACAGAGGTAGCGTGCCAGAAACGGAAACAAGCCAAGAACCATCAGGAACTGCCAGACAAGAAGCTTAAAACAGTAAACTGAGAGAGACAAGGCTGGGAATGCTCTGCTCTGAGAGAGATTCCTCGCTCTCTGCAGGCCTCGGGATCGTGCAGTGCTGCCGGCATGGTGGGAAAGGGGCTGGCCTAGGTGTCTGGGCTTGCTTGGTCATCATGGATCTCCCTGGGCTGCAGCTCCAGTGTCTGCCAGCAGTGCGGGTCCTTGTGGAGACAGATCTGCCCATACTGCTCCCATTCCAGGGGCTCAACAGGCCATGTGGCATTTTTCTTTTAGCCAAAAGTTCGTCTCTCTGAACTGTTTTAATTTTGGGGTTTGTGCTACAAGCTGTTGATAATGTAACAGCAGCAGGTGTGACCTTTGCAAGAGATGAGGTGTGAGAGGCCCTGAGGGGCTGTGGATTTGCCAGAAGAAAGTGGGCAGGTCTCAGTGATGGGGCATATAACCAGTATCAACCCATGTGATAGAAGGAAAATTAACAGTAAGGTGGGAGCCAGTTACTTTTTAGGTCAAATTAGGGGTGATAATGCATCTGTACATTTGTGTTCCCATTTTATTTTGGTTTTCTCCACTGACTTTTTTTTTTTGGTCAAAATATCAGTTTTCCAAACTCTTTATTTAGAATCTGAATAAACCACTCACCATGCTCCAGGAAGCTCTGTTGTATCTGGATCACTAGTGAGGAAACAAATACCTGGGTTGCTCCAGAAATTGACCTTGGCTGGCTAATTCTGCATTTCAGCGTTGCCATAAACCAAGATCCTGCCCATCAGGTCTGGATCATGCTGGACCCTCATGCCTGTGTTTCATGCCGGCACAATCTGTTACCCTCAGGGCAGGAGCTTTGCTTGCCAGGCCAAACTGATACCAGCGGGTGGTGGCTTTTGAATGACTCTGGACCAGACCGCAAGTTTCCTCCAGCAGATTCCAGTTCTGGATGCAGGGGACAGGAAAGCTGGCAAAGCAGGCACAGAGTGGGGGGAGGTCTGTGCTTCCCACTGCTCTAACTGCCTGTGTTTGGAAGCAGGAGGGGAGCTCTGTGTTGTTTCAATTAAGTACATTTTTGGAGGCAACTGGAAGTCACCCAGCCCCCAGACCCTCTTCAGCAAGGGATCCCAGCACATTGTGAAGACTTAAGACTTCATTTTAAGGTGATGGGAAATTAAGAGACAAGCTAGAAGCATAACATCTTTTGTTGATGAGCTGAGCTTTAATACTATGCTTGTCTAAAGCAGAGACAGTAGTTGACACAGCAGGGTCCTGCAGAAAAGCCCTGCTGGGCTTTTGGGAATAGCCCAAAGGGACTGGGGAAACACTGAGCCAGGACCTGTTACTGGGCAGGTGTTGGTAGGAGCGGGTTGGGATGCCCAGGGGAAGGCCTGGATTCTGCTAGGGTGAGACAAGCAGCCTTGGCACTGCACAGGATCCCTGTGCTGCTTTTCACGAAACGAAAGAAAGGTCTTTTATTTGGAAAATAATGAAACCCTTGTCACCGCGGGTCGTAATAAAATGCAAATCCAGCAGTGGAAGGAGCCCACAGTGCACAGGTTCCAGCTCCAGGTGGTTGATGTATGTACAGCGGGGTCGGGAGGTGATGGACGGGACCTGCCCGTAGCCGGTGTGGAAAACTTATCCCGGGCTCTGCTCTGCGCCTGCCGCGGAGGGAGCCCAGCTGCGGAATTGCTCTGGGGCTGCAGAGCGGGGCCGGTGTGATGGAAACGGGCTGAGGAGGCGGAAGAGGGAGGGAGGTGGGCGCTCCTGGCTCGCTGGGACCGCCCCGGCCTCCCGGCGGGACTCGGGGGCGGCTCCCGGGAGCGCCCCGGGCAACGGCGGCGGCTCCGCAAACACTCGGCGGGGCGGGCGGGATGGAGGCGGCGGAGCAGCGCGGGGCTGCGGGGCCCGGGGATGCCCCCGACCCCGCGGATCCCGCCGNCCTCCGGCCGCCCGGCCCCGGCCCCGGCCCCGCCGAGCTGCTCTGCGGCGACCTGCCCGCAGACCCGCTGGCGCACTTCGCCGCCCTGGTGGAGGAGGTAAGCGGGGTGAGCCGATCCCGGAGGGTCTGCAGAGCCCAGAGTAACTCCCGACATCCTGACCCACGCCCGCTCTGGGCTGTCCATGTGGGAACGGTCCACGTTACAGAGTACCGGGATGGATCCCTGAGAATCAGGGAAGCTGGGGCTGCCCCATCCCTGCGAGTGTTCAACACCAGGTTGAGCAGGGCTTGGAGCAACCTGGGCTAGTGGAAGGTGTCCCTGCCCAGGGCAGGAGGGTAGGAATGAGATGAACCTTAAGGTCCGTTCCCAATCCAAACCATCCTGTGGTTCTGTGACAGTGGGTACTGGAAGGGATATCTCAGGACCATCTGCTCCAAACTGCTGCTCAAACCAGGCCACTCATAGCCCAGGACCATATTCAGGCAGCTTTTGAGTATCTATGGATGGAAACTCCACAGCCTCTCTGGGCAGCGTCATCATGAAGAAGTGTTTCCTGATGTTCCAAAATGCCTTCTTGTAGTTCAGTGCCCAGTTACCTCACTCCACAGGTCCAGTTAGATTCTGCTTTCTGTCTGCCCTCAGCACCTGGTTTTGCACATCCCAGCTGCACTTGCAGACTTTGCTTCCTCCCCTGTGCAGGCAGGTGTGTATATCCATAGGGAGCAGGTCGTGCCTGGGTTTGACCCCACTTTCAAACCTCATGGTTAGCAGAGTGATGATGGTGGGCCAGGGGCTGGGGTGGGTCTGTGTGAGAGTAGAACAGGTATTGAGTCTCCTGAGGCTCTGCATGCAGCACGAGCACTTCTCTCAGAACTTTTTGTAAGAGTTTTTTAGGACAGTCTTTGAAGAATTTTTCCAATGAAATAAATATTTTGTGTCAAAGTTTCTGTGGAACTGACCCACCAAACCATGTCTGTGGGGAGGAACAGCTGAGCTGTGGATCACAGCTGGGGCCACCTCATCTGCTGTCACCTCTACCCCTTGTGGTGGCTGCAGGGGACACACCTCTGTGTTGTGGGACTGGGGGTTTATTTGGGGCTGAGCTGTCGTTTTAACAATCCAAAAGAAAATGAGCAGCCTATTTGACTGGCTATGATGTTACTCTCTTCGGCAGTCCCTGTGATTTGAGTAACAGAGACAAATCCTGCTGATAGTGCAGCTGAAACTGCATGGAGAGCTCTCTGGTGTTCCCGTGTGCCCTGGGGCTGTGCTCCCCTTCCCACGGCTCCCTGGGCACCGTGGTTGCTGCTGTTGGTCTTCCTCAGGCATGGGCCAAAGGATCTTCAGCACCCCAGGAGGGCACCGCAGTGGTGCTGGGCTGCTTTGTTCATTTTTATATTGTGTCCATTTGTAGCTGGTTTTACACCTTTAGCCTCCCCCAAGCCTTGTCACATAAGGGCTGTTTGTCACCAGGGACAACCTGGCTCCAATCCCAGAGCCAGCCCAGGGTGGGTGGCAGACACTGTTGCCATCACAAACGAGCCAGAAGCAGATCTGGTCCAGGTAAGTCCAGCCCAGCCATGAGTCTGCATTGTCAGGGCAGACCTTGGAACTTCCACTGATAGAGACAGAAATCGTGTTTGGTGGGCTGCAACTTCAGGAAATAACCTCCAGATTGGCTGTACTCAAGGTGGTTGGGCTGAGAATGGAGGGAACCCTCTCCAACAGTAGATCCCAGGAGGTTCCAGAAGACCTTCCCTCTCTGCACAAGGGGTCTTCTGTGCAGGGACAGTCCATGGGGTGGGGGGCCAGCACTGGGAGATGTGGGGACAGCAAGGGGACTAGAGCACGCAGAGCTGTCGTTGGTACAGGTTTGAGAGGCTGGGAGAGCCCAAGGATGGGTCAATTCAGTCTGTTGGTTTCCACCCTTAGCTGCGTGGATTCAGGAGAGAGTTCACCAGCAACACTGTGGGCTGTAGGGACACCTGTTCACCTGCCCTTGTTTCCCCCAGGTAGAGAACTGCTTGGGACAGGAGGATCTCCAGGCTTGGCCAAGTCAGGACATCAGAGCCTGGTGGCCTGTCTGTCTCCTGCAGTACTTTTTCTCATGAAGTCATCAAATCACAGCATGGTTTGGATTGGAAGGGATCTTCAAGCTCATCCAGTGTGAACTTCTGCCATAGGCAGGGTCACCTTCACTAGCCCAGGTTGCTCCAAGCCCTATCCAGCCTGACCATGGACACTTCCAGGGATGGGGCAACCACAGCTTCTCTGCCCAACCTGTGCCAGGGCCTCACTGCACTCACAGGGAAGAATTGCTTCCCAGTATCCCATCTAACCCTGCCCTCCTTCAGCTCTTTTCCATTGTTCTTCCATGACTCCTGCTACAGGTGATTGTGCCCATCCTGACGAACAGGAAGAACCATCAGGGCTGGCCACGAGTGGTGTCACAAGACATCATCCGTCATGTCCACAGCCTCAAAAATACTGTTTTCATGGTTGTTGGCCAAGTAAAGGGCAAGACCTTGCTGCCTCTTCCAGCTGCTTCGGAGGGAATTGAGGACATTGATCCAGAAAACGAGAGATTGTGAGTATGACCCTGATGGGTCTGTCCCCTGGCTGCGGGGAAGTTACTGCCTCCAAAGCAGTGGGGTGACCTGACCTCGGCCCACTTTGTGTCCTTTCCCTCTGAAATGAGAGTGTGAAAGACTATGTGAAGGTATAATAGATTCAGGGAGAACAAAATGGGGAGAGAGAGCCTGTCTGGGGGTACAGCTCTGAACCCAAGTGGATGTGGTGTGACAGTGACTGGGTGTGCAGGGGTGGCAGCTGGCTCTTTGTGGGGATCCACTTTATGACCAGTGTGTTGTTGCCCACACTGCTGTGGAGCTTCATCCATTTCCTTCAGTCTGTAATTCCTGTCTAAAACATGGGTAAAATCTTACAGGTTTGATTGTTTTGTGGTTTTTGAAACATGAGTCTAGACTGTAAGTGTAAAATCCAGCTGCCCAAGGGGTCGTTTGAATTGGATCCAACCAAGCAGTGCGCATGGACAAGAGGAAAGCCAAGTGATGCATGTGGTGTGTTTTGTGCAGCCTGGAGCTGGTGGATAAATCACTTGTCCATGCCATTGAGTCAGCCATCATCGACTGGAGCCACCAGATCGAGAGAGTGCTGAAGAAAGAGTCCTCAGAGCCTCTTCTGCAAGGCAGCCACCCGACCCCCAAGGTGGAAGTGGAATTCTGGAAGAACAGGTACCCTGAGGGCCCTGCCCAGGGCACGGTGGGTGATGGTGCTGGTGCTGGGCTGGGTGGAGGGAGGTGCTGGTGCAGACAGAGCTGCTGCTGCTGTGAGCCAAGAGGAGCAGCTGCTTGGGGTCATGCAGAGGCCTGAGCTGAGGAAAATTGCTCCCCCACATAAAATAATGATGATCTCGAGCTGCCTGGGAGGTGGCTGGGCAGCTGGCTGGGTTTAACTTGGCCCCAGCCCAGCTCAGGGCTACACTAGGAGGGAATGTTTGTGGAGACTCTTTCCAACATTGTTCCCTGGGAACCACCCCCAGAGTGGAACTGATGGACACCCTCAGCTGGCTGCTGTTGGCATGTCACTGCCAGAGAGGGGTCAGCTGAGCCAGGGCGTGGAATTTCATCCTGCCCTTTGGAAACCTTTGTGCTGTGTTGGCTCAGGCTGACTCAAGACAAAGCCCTGCTTGCTGCAGATCTCTCACTTGTGCCTGCAGAAACACCACAAGGCTTCTTTTGGCAGTGCCCTGCCCACAGCAGAGCTGTGCTCATGCTGACCCCCAGCACCAGCTGGCTGTCCTGCAGGGCTGGTCCTGTTACCTTTCACTCTTAGGACTTGGTCCATGTGTAGCTGGAGGAAATCCTGACCCATGCCCAGGGGAAATGGGCGGTGTGGAGGGACAGCTGATGCTGCCCCAGCATGGGCTGCTGACCTGTCTTGGCTGCTGCAGGTGTGATGACCTGGAAGGCATTTACAGTCAACTGAGATCAAGGAAGGTCAGGAACATGATGAAGGTGCTGGAGAAAGTCAAAAGCATCTATGTCCCAGCCTTCAAAACCATGCTCATGGATGTTGAGGCAGGTGAGATGCTGGGGCAGCTTCAGCCTGGTGCCTTTGTTCACAGCCTGGGGTTGCAGGGGGCTGTGCCCTCCCCACTAGTGGGACAGGGTGGTTCTTGTCTGTTGGCTTTGCTGGGAGGGAGATGTTGATAGTGAGAATTTCTTCTTCCTCGATCTAGGTTTTGGGATTCTTTGTAGGTGCATTCAAGCACTTCTGGCACTTCTGAAAAGACTGAGAGAATTGGGATTGTTCAGTCCAGAAAAGAGAAGGATGTGGAGTGACTTTATTATGGCCTTCCAGTGCCTAAAGGGGCTCCAGGAGAGCTGGAGAGAGACCTGGGGCAAGGATCTGGAGTGACAGCACAAGGGGGAATGGCTTCCCACTGCCAGAGGGCAGGGTTAGGTGGGATATTGAGAAGGAAATCTTGGCTGGGAGGCTGGGGAGCCCCTGGCACAGGGTGCCCAGAGTAACTGTGGCTGCCCCATCCTTGGAAGTGTCCAAGGCCAGGCTGGATGGGCATTGCAGCCACATGGGCTAATGGAAGGTGTCACTGCCCATGGGGAGCTTTAAGGTCCTGCCCAAGTCAAACCATTCTAGGATTCTATGATCACGATTCTCTTCTTGTCGGTCCACAGGTATAGTTGCACAACGATATCCTTGATTTATTAATTAAAATCAATTAATTTATTAACTCTGAGGTTGTTCTTCAGTGTGTAACTTTGTACAACTGTACAAAGCTAAGCTGAAGCTATCCACTAGTCAGGCACTTGTTTCCTTGCTGTTACAGCCAGGACAAGTGGGACTGGGGTCACTTTCCCCCTGGGGGCTGAGCTCAGCCCCAGCCTGGTGACCTCTGTACCCTGCAGTGCTGTGGATCGTGGTCTGTAACCCCATGGAGCCACAGCAGAGATATATTTTTGGTGCTGTCAGGAACTGCTTAGCAGTTGTGGCCTCAGCCTTTGCACAGAGCCCCATCATGCTCCCTGTCCCCTCTTCCTGTCCCCTCTCCCTGTCCGTCACCACTGTGTTGGTTTGGTTCCTGTGCTGGTTGTATCGAAGGTGAGCAGTGTCCAGGGGGAGCAATGTTCAAGGTGAGCAGTGTTCAGGGTGAGAAGCCCTCAGCACATGTAGGTGAGTGCTTTGTGCTCAGCAGGACTGTCTGATTCCCCACCCTGTGGGGACAGTCTGACATCCAGCTGGTGACCCCACACCAACAGCTCAGCAGGTCTCACCACTTCTCCTGTCTCTTCCCTCAGCCCTGACTGAAGCTCAGGACATTCACCTGCACCTGATGCCCCTCCAGCGGCCCTTGGAAGTCATAGAGACTGTTGAGTTCAGTCATGTGAAGCCTCTCCTGGTCCCTCTGCTCCACGTGGTGTGTTTGATCTGGGTCACCTCCAAGCACTACAACGTGCCCGTAAAGATCATAGTCCTGCTCCAGGAAGTATGCAACCTTCTCATCCATCAGGTGTGTGGCCTTGGCACCTTTGTTTGCCATGAGAAGTTTTTTATGAAAGTCTCTTCTGTCCTCCTTTCCTCAATACTTCCCAGCAATGTGATTCTGAACTTCATAGGTAGGGTCAGGCATGTTCAGTACAAGAAGTCACTGTTTGCTGTGTTGGCAGAAGTGACCTCTCAGGTGTGATTTTGCTCTTCCAGGCAGTGGTGTACCTGTCTCCAGAAGACCTTCTGAAAGGAGAGATGGAAGAGAGCCTGGGCAAGGTGCAAACAGTGCTTGACATCCTGAATGCCTTCAAAGGGGCTTTTGAGGAGAGACGGGAAAACATGCACATGTATTATGAACCAGGCCAGGAAGTAAGAAAGTGGGACTTCTACTCTATGATGGTGTTTGCACGTCTGGACAGCTTCCTGAAGAGGCTGGAGATGGTGAAGGTGAGATTCTGGTCTTGAAGAGTATTGCAAACCATCAGGAGAGCTGTGTAGCCATGAACTGATTTGCTGGCATCTCCCCTCCGTGTGGCTTCCTGTGATGACAGGGAGTGGAGATGTTCTTTGCACTGTCCCATCTCCCATTACATCAAGGCCAGGACCTCATTTGACCAGGTCCTGCTTGGTGCATATGTCAGATAAGCTGCTGTGTCTTTCTGCTCAGGTTGGTCAGTGCTCCCAAGAGTCCTCCTGGACTCTGTGCTCCTGTCAGAGCAAAGGGATGGGGATTTTGAGGCTGTGGTTTACATGGCTGTGAATAAGCCAGCACAATCTTCCAGGCATCTTGTGGCCTTCAGGGATGATATAGAGCTGGGTCTTGCCTGACTTGGAGAGGCCACATGCTCTCCTCGAGCTCAGGCACTGCTTGGTCTCTAAGGTCTCCTGGGAGACTTCCTTCTCTTCTCGAGTCTGAACAATCCCAGCTCTCAGGAAATGATTGTTTCCAACAGGATTTGGTGTTCTGATAACCAAATCGTGCTGGTGCAGAGAGGAGGATCAGTGGACACAGGAGTAGCCTGTCCTGAGCTGTGACCCCGTTGGCAATCCCTGTCTGGGAGATACTGGCCAAGTGCTGCCTGTCTGGGGGTGAAGCTCCATATCCAACCAGCTCTGCTTTTGGGGTTGTCCCTGAGCTCACAGCAAGCAGGACAGCCAGCAGGGCATTTCTGTGCTGGAAATCAGCACACTTTTGGTCCTCTGGGGCAAGAGACATTCAGCCAGCCCTTGCTGAGCCTGAGTGAAGGGGATGGATGGGGTGGAGGGCGCAAAGCTGCCACAGCTGGGTCAACGGGGCACCTCCTGAGAGCTGGCACTGTGGGGCCAGACCCTGCCCTGCTCGATGCCACCTGAGGTTGGGAAGGAAGGACCTGTGTCCTCATCTCAGCAGACAAGGCCATCTGGGCAGGGGCAGTAACACCTGTGTGAACACATGGAGGTGTCACTGAGCAGTTCAGGGCAGTTCAAGTACCTGTAAACATCAGAGGTCCTGTCTTGGTTAATACTCCTAAAATTGGGCTTCTTAGTTGTGCTGAATCACATGTTGCTTTGTGTCAGTCCTCTAAACACCCTGAGCATCAGTTTTACAGCTGGCCCAGTGTTGCTGGTGGCAGCAGCAGCGCCCATGGGGAGGGATGTGCTGTGAGTAGCAGCTGACCCAGGACAGGTGGGATCTGGCTGCTCCCTTCCCAGTTCAGCACTCAGCCTGAGCACCCGTGGTGTGCCTGGAGAGGTCCTTCAGCACAGCACCAAACACAGCTCCATGTTGTGATAACTGTTGTCACCTTCTTTGTCATCATCTGACCCTGTGTGTGCCCCCGCTGGCTCCTCAGGGTCTCCTGACCACGGCCTTGGACCTGACGAAGCTGGAGAAGATGGAGTTCAGCGGGATTAGAGGGAGGCCCCTGGGCCAGCAGGTGCTGGACATATATGAGGAATTCCAGGAGGCCTACAGGGTGTTTGCAGAGCGGACCTATGACTGCCTAGACCTGGCCAACACGGTAGGTGGGACCAGCTTGTGGGAACACCAGTAGTGCATCCGTGTTCCCAGAGCAGCATCTCCCGCTGCGATGGAGCCCCAGCTCCTGCTGACTCCTTCCCAGCTCCTTCCTCCTTCCTTATGATCTGGTCTGTCATTGAATGGAACAGGGAGCTCCTGCCCTTTTCTGTAGACATCTGGGAGTCCGTGCAGCTCCGTATCTAGAATACCTTGCTGGTTCAGGACCTTAGACCATTGCAGTTGGGAAATTTCTCCTGACTTTTGCACAAGCTTTCCCTGCTGGTGTGTCTGAGCTGTGCCAGCATCCCCATCCCCTTGCTTTCCTGCTTTGGTGCCTGGTTGTGTGATGATGCCAGCTCCTCAGTCCCTGGAGATGTGTTTGCTCCTGTTTAGATAAACACATGGTATCTGGAGCTCTCAGAATTCAAGGACTCCCTGTTTGACTATCAGTAGTGGTTTAATTAAGGGAATATTCCCAGCCCTGTGGGTCGTGGCTCCATGGCCATCAGGGACACAGATGATCAATGCAGCACATGTGGCACATGGAGGGCAAAGCCAACATGCTATGGACAGCCAGACTGCTCAGAGCTCCTGGCCTGGGCAGTGACACCAGAAGGGAGCTGTGCAGGAAGGGTGGGAATGCCATTTCAGGAGAGATCCATGTCCCACAGCTGTGGCTGATGTCAGAAGATCTCTGATTTCCTCTGCTGCTTTCCTGATTGCCCTCGGGTCAGTTTGCTGTGATTGGTGAGCTGGACATGGTCAGGCCTGTCCCCACATCTGGAGGAAGGAGGGATGAAGGTCGAACAGCTGTAGGGCAGCTCTGTGCTGAGAATTCTGCTGGAAAGCCGCTTTCTACATGTCCCCTCTCCTTCAGGAGGGAGGGCTCTGAAGGGGTGGTGGCAGTGGCTCTGCAGGAGCTAGTTTGGTTCTGGTGGCCCCGTGGTCTGTTGTGTGACTCTGAGTTTTGTCTGTTCTCTCAGGGTTGGGTTTTGTACCCTCTGTTTACTCTCTGGAGCCTCTTTTTTAGCTCAAACATGGCATCTGGTGCGGCTGAAGCTGAGCAGTGATGTGGAGGTTTGGGTTGGCTCCCTGCCAAACCCAACTGCTGGCCACACAGATTCCCCCCCTCCCAAGAAAGAAGGAAAAAAAGTACCCAAAGACAATTGTACTAAAAGATTTATATATATATATTCATACATATACAATTATATACAATCAAACACTATGAATCTACAGAAAAAGAACCCCAAACAACTCCAAAAGGGAAAAGAGGGGAAAGGGAAATGGGACAACAATGGGTAAAACCGAACAAAACAGATACACACACTCGTAAACTCAAGGAAAAGTTCAATAAGTAACTAATACAATAAATTCTCACCAAAGCTCCCCTTAAGCAGTAGAAATCTCCACCTCCGTATGGCTGGGACACCAGCTTCTCAGACAGGCCTCAGCTCATATAGATAAGAGCTGAGCCAACACAGAGAGCTGATGTCCTCCAAGCACATGAAAGGAAGAGAGAGAGAGGGAGGAAACTCCCCATCTTATATACCCCTGATTACTTGAAGGAATGGTGTGGAATACTTCCTTAGTTATGACCCTGTTACCAGGGAAGGCCTAGACCAAAACCAAGAAAATTAAACCACCACAAGTGATAACAGCAAAGGCTCTTGCTTTATGTTCTGTCCATCCAGAGAAATGACTCCTGGCCTCGTTCTTAGTGGCTTTGGTTAAGGCAGGGCAGAAGCCCCAAAATCTCCCAGTTTGTCAGGTTCAGACTTTGATTTGGGCTTTTCTACCTGTAGGAAAACACACTCAGATTTTACATTTGAACTTCAAAGGAGTTATTCCAACTGGGGCAAGAAGAGCAGTGCCAGAACCTGGTGGGAATTACAGGAACAGAGAACTGTTGGGGTTGGAGAGGACCTCTGGAGATCACCCAGTTCACCTCCCTGCTCAAAGAAGGCTCAGCTGGAGCGGGGCTGTGACCAGTCAGATCAGTATCTCCAAGTCTGAATGTGTTCAAGTATGGGAATTCCACAGCCCTCTGGGAAGCTCATGCCAGTGTTTTGGAACTGCCTTTGTTGTTGCCCCACTTGGAGTCACCTCATGATCAGAACCACGGGGGTGTTTTGGCATGAAAGTAGATGGGACTTGAAACTCAACACGTTCATCTGTGGGCTTTTGTGATAGTGGTGGTGTCTTCAGGAAGAGCGCAGGGTCAGAGAGTGTGGAAAAAGGTCTGTCTTGCCTCTAGGCTGAAGTTGGTACTTGGACTCTGGACCCATCCTGGAGGGCCATGGTCTCAGCCATGGGACAGTACAGAAGTGTCTTGACTCTCTGTGGCTTGGCTGATAGTGGTTTAATTCCTGGTGAATAAGAAGAGCTGATCTCTCTGGATCAGGAGGTGGCAGGTACCTCCCTGGGGCTGTCTCACAGCTGGCTGTCCCCCTTCCCACAGGAGTTTGAGCAGGATGCCTTGGATTTCCAGCAGAAAGTAGAAGACATTGACCATCAGCTGGGCACTGTGTTCATCCAGGCCTTTGATGACGCCCTGGACTTGGAGCATGTCTTCAAGGTTTGTCCCTTCCCCTGGCTCAGATTGCCCTGGGGTGTCACACACTGGCCTTTCCCAGGCAGTGCTGGAGCTACAGGCACACGGGGCTGGTGTTTGCCCTTGGGGTGGACAGTGGGACAGTGACACCTGGAGCTGCTGGGCTGGACCTGGTTAGAGATGCCTGTGGGTCCCTCACGAGCTGTGCAGCCATGAAGCTGCCAGTGTGGCTGTGGAAACTTGGGAGTGTTCCCACTCTTCCCATGAAGACACAAACACAACAGAGTTTTGCTCAGTCTGAGGAAAGCAGTCAAAGAAATGACTTAAGGCTTTTGGATGCCTGGTCTCTCAGAGCTGCAGGAAATGATGCCTTGTCTGGGATTTTCAAGGCCAGGTTGGACGGGGCTTGGAGCAACCTGGGCTAGTGGAAGGTGTCCCTGCCCATGGCAGGGGGTGGAAGGAGGTGGGCTTTAAGGCCCCTTCCAACTCAAACCATTCTGGTTTTCTGCTATTTCCTGCTGAGAACTGCTGTTAAAACCAGGTGATCATTGTTGATATTGGTTTGTTGCTTTTGTTAACAAATGGATGTATTTCAACTTTGTAAATTGAGGTTTTCTAGAAAACATGGCTGTTTTGTTTACCATTGAATCCATCCTGCAGAGAGAGTAAATTCAATAGATTTGTAGAAAAGACTGTAGAAAGTGATAGAAGTGTTAGTATTTATATCTTTCTGAGTTGTCGGTTTGTTTTTTTTGTTTGTGGGTTTTTTTAATAGCAAAATTTTGAATCCTTTGAAGAATGACAGTGGGAATATGGTTCATCCCCAGAGAACATCTCAGCATCTCTCATAAAGATATTATTTGTGATATGGTTTACTGGGTATGGTGGGATTTGGTCAAAGGTTGGACCTGATGATCTTGGAGGTCTTTTCCAACCTTAATAATTGGAGGACTACTTGGAAAAGCAGGGGAAAAAAACTTTGCTCTTCCAAAGTGCCTATCAGTGCAGACATTTGGGCTGCCGGGGAAGACGAAGCGTTTGGGTCAGTGAGGAGAACCCCAGTGGGTCTCTCTGCAGGGGTATGAGTTTTTTTCCCATTTCTTTCCCTGCCTCTCCCTTGCACAGTTGCTGGCCATGTTCCAGAGCCTTTTGGAGCGTCCACTGGTTGCTGCAGTTGCTGCTGACAAATGGCCTGTTCTCATCAGCATGTTCAGCAGTGCCCTGGACCACACCAGGCTCATCTACTCCAGGCACACCCAGGCAGGGCTGGAGCTCGGTGGGTGCCACGTGCTGAGTAAAATCGATTTTACAGAAAATTGGATTTAGATTCATTTGGGGGGGAAAATTCTACTTTTGCTAGGGAAACCAGGACTTCCCAAATTGCAAAGGTTTTCAGCCTTTATAGCTCCTTGTGGAAATAGGAATGCTCTGTCCTTGGCATTAAAGCAAATAGTCTGTTGAAATATCCTTTTTTAGAGGTGTATGTGTGAGATGTGACTGGGAATGAGGGCATGAGCTCAGCTTTTCCCCTGTAATGTTGTAAATGCAGAGTATGCAAGGGGGACTTGGTAATGAAGAGTTTGATCAGCCTTTTCCAGGTTCATTATTTCTCTCTGAGAACATTGGTACAGGGCAGAATGAGGAGACTCCTGTCAGATTGTAAAGATTAGTGTGTCTTTTGGAAAAACAGCCCTTTTCTCATTACCCCAGGCAAGTCCTGGAGGGGCAGCACTGCTGGAACCAATGCAGGTTAACAGAGGGAATGGGAAAATGCATGGAGGACAAGTCCAGCATTTGCTGTGAATTTGGGCAGTGTTGTTCTGTGGCTGTTAGACAAGATGGTCACAACAAGCTCCTGGTCAGAAATCCCTCCCCTGGTGTTTGTGGGAGCAGGGAATGCACCCCAGGCACAGGATGCCTCGATCAGATCTGGTTCTACCACATGCTGGGCTTCTCTTGTGATCCCTTAATCAGGGACCAGGAGCACTGGGGGACTTGTCCCAGGCCTACCTCATGTACAGCGATTTCAGGGACGAAGCTGGGAAACCAGGGCACTTTTGTGCAGCTGAGTTCCTGCTGGTGTATCTTTGGGGTTCCCATGCCTGTTGGTATCTTTTTGGTGTATCTTTGGGGTTACAATGCCTGTTGGTGTCTCTTTGGTGTATCTTCGGGGTCACAGTGCTGTGTTCAGTGAGATGCTGTGTCCATGTTCCCCCCCAGGCTGTCCCCCCCTGCGCAAGAACATGCCCCCTGTGTCTGGAGCCCTGGGCTGGGCTCGGGAGCTGCGAGCACGGATCAAGGGGCCCTTTGATTGCCTCAGGCACATCCCACATCTGTGAGTGTCTGCTCCAGCAAAGTTGCTTTATGACCATCTTGAAATCTTATCTCTAATCAAGCTGATGTTCTTTCTGTGTTGGACATTACCCAGTGGTTACAGCTGAAACAATCCATGGTGGAAGAGGTGTGAAGTGAGTGCACTGGTGCTGTTCACTCCCCTGCCATCTTGGGTTTTTTTTAAGAAACTCATTAATTGGATTTGTTTTGAATGGGTAAGAGGGTCAGTGGAATAGTGAATGGGCACTTCAGCTTTCAGACACTGTCTTAGGTTGCAATTGAAAGAGGTGCTGGAGTTAAAACATGGTGCCAATAGCACCGAGGTCATGGGTTTGATCCCTGTATGGGCAATTCCCTTAAGAGTTGGACTTGGTGATCCCTGTGGGTGCCTTCCAACTCAGAATATTCTATGATTCTGTGAGAATCTTTCTCACTGCAATCCCACTCAGCATGTTCTCCAGGACTATCTTTGGAGCAGCCCAGCTCATGGGTACTGAGAGAAGTCAAATTTCTCAGCATTAAACAAAGGAAAAGTCTCCCAAGATTGAGAAAATAAGCCAGTGCTGGAATACTGATCACCAACAGTGACTTGCCTGCAGACTGGTGGGGAATCTTGGGAAGGGGCAAACACAGACTGCAGCCCCCCAGGACTCAACACAGCACTGAGCTGGTCTGTTGTGCCACCAGGTGCTTGGACTCTGCCCAAGGACGAAGTGTGGTAGAGAAGTACAAAGAAATGATCCAGCTGCTCGACAGGTAAGTGGGGCTCAGGCAGGGCTGTAGCTGTAAGAGAAAACTTTCTCCTCCTCCAAGCCACCTTCCAGCACATCTACCAGCCCAGGGCCTGGGAATGTCTCTTCCTAAGCCAGAGGGAATTTTCTGCTGGGAGAGGAGAAGTGGTCCTGTGGCTGTGCACCACAGGCTTCCTGGGATGGCTTGAAAGGAGAAATCTGCATGGGAGGAATGAGGGCTGTGCAGCCCAGCAGAAATGCTGGAACAAGCTGCTGTGAGATGTAGGAGCTGCTGTGGGAGAAGGCCTGAGCTGGGCAGAAGTCTCTCCCCACTCATGCCCACTCACTGGCTGCATTTGCAGTGGCTGTAATGTGTATATTCCACAGTTTGGTATGGGAGTCATTGCCCATGACTTGGCATCTCAACATTTGATGTTAAACCTGAACCGGTTGCTCTGGGCTGTCCCTTGAGAGGAACCTCTTCCCCAGGAAGGAGATTCCTGCAGGGGCTCATCCCTGTCAGCAGTGGGGGCAGTGGGGCCCCAGGGTCCTGCAGGGTGCATGGAGGGAGCCCCATTCCCCAGGGCCCAAACAAAGGCTGGATAGTGGATAGTTCAGCACAGCCTTTCAGAAGGGAGCAGCCCAGCAGAGGGCCTGGGGTGACGCAGCAGAGGTGCTGTTTTTGGGGTGACATTACCCAAAGTGGTCAGGTGACAATGTGATTCAGAGGAGAGTTTGTCACTTGGGTGGTTGGAACTGTCCATAACATGTGAGGTATCAGGCCCTGTTCTGCCCTCTGTGCTCCCAACCCAGAGGTGTCACAGTCTCTCTACAGTGACTGGGAGAAGGGAGGGCAGCTGCAATCACCCCCAGCATCTGTGTGGGTTTGTGGCACCTGGCCTGCTTAGTCACTTTGGACATGCCCATCAGCTGCTGAGCTAACACTTCAGGACAAATGCCTTGAAAAGTCTGTCTCCAAGTCTGAATCCTCTGCTAAAACTGGTATTTGAGAAAGCTTTGACCTCCTGCCTTGATGCTGTCACTGGTGTTTGGGTGTTTGTCTTGGAAGCCATGTTTTTTATGAAGATGGCAGGGACAGGGTTTACCATTCCTATGTGGTTTTATCCCTCAGATTGGACTTGGCTTTCATTCAGTTACATGGCATGGTCTGCTGGCTTGGTAACTACATGGTGATGTTTCTCTTTTCTGACAGGTTTCAGGAAAAGCTGTACTTAGACTGGTCCCAGACAGTCTCAGAAAAATCCCAGTACAACCTTACTCAGCCACTCATCTGGCGAGATCCAGAAACCAAACTGATAACTGTCAATTTTGATCCCCAGGTAGGAACTGCTGCCACTTTCCTGCCTCCCATGGCATGTTCCCAAGCTGTGACCCACCTTGTGGAGTGGGTCTGGTGGGGTTGGTACTGGATCTGGGCTGCTCTTCTCTGAGCACACTGAGGATGGTCTGATGTCCCACAGGGCCTACCCAGCAGCCCCTTCATTCCCGCTGGAATAGACAAAAGCACCTGGTTTTGCTTGGAGGGAGGGTGTACTTGCAACTCTTTGGCATGGAAATGCCTTCCACAGGTCACCTTCCATGGAGGAGGGGGAAGAGGGGAAGACACCCCAACCCCAAGGAGGGGCTGTGCCAGACACTGCACTGCAGACAAGGGAGGGGACCTCGGTTCTATCTCGCTTGCCCTCTCATTTCCTCAGTCCCCTGGTTTTCCCTGTCCTCCCACCACATCCTACTTCTTCCATCATTTCAGAGTGGCCCCGCACCCTTCTTCACCCCTTCCTTCTTTCTTCTTGTCATTGTGTTCATTGGCACGCTCTGTGTCATGACTGACCCTCCTGACAGTTCTGCCTGATCCTCCCTGTGCCATTCCTTCAGAGGGAATGTGTTTCCAGGGGTCATGGCCGGTCCTGCAGGACACTGGAGTTTGGCTGATGTCAGGTAGTGGTGGAGAGGTTTCAGTGACCCCTGCTTGTCACCCAGAGCACTAACAAAGGCTCGTGGCCATGCAGTCCCTGTGCCTGTGGCTTCACCTCCTTCTGGTCATACCTGCAGAGTCCAGTTCTCCTATGGAAAACAGGGGGAGGGAAGTGGGACCAGGGGGCATGAGTGGGATGGGATCAGACAGAAATTTCTGCCCCATATCTTCACAGGAACGATGACACAATCTGCCAGCCTAAGGGAAAGGTGACTTTTACGGAGCTGCACCCCAAGCTCAGTTGCAGCCAGGAGAGCTCCTCACCCCACCATTGCCCATACAATGGACTGAATTTCTGTCACCCTGCCACCATGTGCCTCCCCAGGAGCATTTTGCCACTCACTGGGCACTAGACTGAGCAGAGACTTTTAATCTCAGAAGTGATGTATGTCACTGGCAGGCCCTGCTGCTCCCTTTGTTTAAGACAGTCATTTATACTTGGGTTTATAATTTAACAATCCCCCTCAAACCAGTCCCATCACACCTCAAACATGCGCCAGCACTGAGTCCTTTGGTTGGCATGGGAGAAGCCTCCAGAAATCTTTGGTGGAAGGTAGGCACAGGAGGAGATGAGTCACCAGGCTTGAGGCCATGATACTATTTTATTTTATTTTATTT
>WBMV01006881.1:0-40883 GCA_013396655.1 Campylorhamphus procurvoides
CCCCCAGGCTTCCGTTCCCGCTCCTCCTTCAAGCTGCTCCAGCTCAATCGGAAGTTCCAGTTCCTGCAGAAGGCGCGGGCTCTGCTGGATCTGTGTGCGGCCCCCGGCGGGTGGTGAGTGTCCCCCTTGGGGACACTGGCCTGTGTGTCCCCTGTCACTGTGTCCCTGCTTAGGGACACAGCCGAAGCTGATCCCAAACCCTGGCAGTGCAATCCAGGGTGGGGGCTCCCCTGGGATCCTAACGTGGTTTCATCCCTCTCTTCTCTTCCCAGGCTTCAGGTGGCTTCCAAATTCATGCCGGTGTCCAGCCTGATCATTGGTGAGTGGTGGGATTTGGCAGGGGACAGGGACAGGGACATCCACCACGACCCCTGGATGTGGCAGAGGAAGGGTTGGGGATCCTGGGAGGAGGAGATGGTGGATGAGGAAACCACATGGGATGGGATGGAGCCTATTTTGAGAGGTTGTGTTGTCCTTTCTCACACCAGGGGTGGATTTGGTCCCCATCAAGCCCATCCCCAACGTGGTGACGCTGCAGGAGGACATCACCACCGAGAAGTGCCGCCAGGTGTGTCCCTGCCCTGAGTGTCCCCTGCTGTCCCTGGGGCTCAGCAGGTGCCCTGCAGTGGCAGGGGGGTCGTGGCCCACCCCACCTGCCTGGGTGGGGGTCTCAGGAGGGTTCTTGGTGTCCCTGTCCCTCAGGCCCTGCGCAAGGAGCTGCAGACGTGGAAGGTGGACGTGGTGCTGAACGACGGGGCACCCAACGTGGGGGCCAGCTGGGTGCACGATGCCTACTCCCAAGGTGGGGCTGCTCTGGGGGCACCTGGGGGGCACCAGTGTGTGGTGGGGACAGTGACAGTTCCCTGCTCTTAGAGAGTCACAGGGTGGTTTGGGTTGGAAGGGGCATTAAAGTTCATCCAGTTCCCAAGACTCTGCCATGAGCAGGGACACCTTCCACTAGCCCAGGTTGCTCCAAGCCTCGTCCAACCTGGCCTTGAACACTTCCAGAGATCCAGGGGCAGCCACAGCTTCTCTGGGCACCCTGTGCCAGAGCCTGCCCACCTTCCCAGGGAAGGTCACACCCTCATTCCCTCTTCTTTCCTGCTCCAGCCAACCTGACCCTCATGGCCCTGAAACTGGCCTGCGAGTTCCTCTGCAAGGGTGGCTGGTTCATCACCAAGGTTTTCCGTTCCCGGGACTACCAGCCCCTCCTCTGGATCTTCCAGCAGTTCTTCCAGAAGGTCCAGGCCACCAAGCCCCAGGCCTCTCGCAATGAGTCTGCTGAGATCTTTGTGGTCTGCCAGGGTGAGCACCTGAGGGGACCTGCAGCTGCTGGGATTGGGCTTGGGAAACCTGCTGGTGGCTCTGATTCCTGCAGCCCAGGAGGAAGGGCTCTGATGGCTCTGATTCCTCCATCCCAGGTTATCAGGCTCCAGATAAAATCGACAGCAAGTTCTTTGACCCAAAATATGCTTTCAAGGAGGTGGAGGTTCAGACCAAATCTGTCAGTGAACTGGTCACCAAAAAGAAACCAAAGGTATGAGCAGGGCTAGTCACACAGATGGGACTGGGGCTGAAGAGGTTGTAATGAGCAAAACTGTTGGGGAAAATTAAAGATCTGAGGGTGCAAAGTGGTGGAAGAGCCAGTTTTGGGGAGGGTTACAGCACTAAAAGTCAGTGCAGCCATGGGGAAATGGAGATAAAAGCTGTGAGATTGGGGATGGGTCAGTTAAACTCTCCCTGTGAGGGTTGGCCATGGGGTTTGTGTCTCTCTGAGGTGTCTTTGGGGCAGTAAAGGCCATGTCAGGTGGTATCAGCTGGACACAAACCTCTCACTGTCAGCTCTCCATGTCAAAGTGGGGCTGGGGGACATTGTGCAGCTGGTGGGTTGGGGGTGGAGGACTCATGTGGACATACAGAATCCTTAAGGTTAGAAAACCCTCTGAGGTGATCAAGTCCAACCTTTACACATGTTCAGGTGGATGCTGCAGCCACACAAGTTGGGTGACACCATCCATCCTTCAGGGCTGGTGGCAGCTGCCCAGCTGTGCCCTGCCCTGGCCCTCATAGCCCCTTCCCCCCACAGGCAGAAGGTTATGCTGATGGGGACACGACCCTCTACCACCGCTTCACCCTCATGGACTTCCTTAAGGCTCCCAACCCCGTGGACTTCCTCTCCAAGGCCAACGAGGTGCGTGCCTGGGGCGAGGGGCACCCTGGAGCACGGAGGGATGACAAGAGGGAGTCAGGTGCCCCATGGTGGTGGAGGGGAGGCCTAGGGATTTAACACCCCTTGCCCTGTGCCCTGCCCAGATCACACTGGGGAACGGGGAGCTGGAGAACCACAGCTCCACCACAGAGGAGCTGCGCCAGTGCTGCAAGGACATCCGTGTGCTGGGACGCAAGGAGCTCAGGTACTGGGAGGGGCTGGGACAGGCAGACACACCAGCTGGGCCTGGAGGGGTATCTAACAGTTCCTCCCTCCATCATCAGAGCTCTGCTGAACTGGAGGACCAAACTGCGGCGGTTTCTGGCCAAAAAGCTGAAGGAGCAGGCAAAAGAGCTGGATATCAAGTAGGAACAAAGAGCAGGGTTGCCCAAGGGGTGGGGTGGGTCTGTCCCAGCACAGCTGCTCTGAGCTCCTTCCTTTGGCAGCCTGAGCTCTGATGAGGAAGAGGAAGGCAGAGAGGAGGAGAAGAGGGAGAAGAAGATGGCGCCAAAAGCTGCAGCTGATGAGGTGGAGAAGGAGGAGGAGGAGGAGAAGGAGGAGGAGGAGGTGGAGCTGGCATTGGCAGAGATGAAGGCCAAGGAGCTGGCAGAGTTGAAGAGGTAAGAGGATCTCAGGAAGTAGAGATGGGGGAACACAGGGAACGAGGGTGGAAGGTCAGAGCCTGCCCTGTTGGCAGCAGGTGCTTTGTGGGTCTGGGGTCCTTGGGCTCATCTGCTCCTCCAAGCAGGTGAAGTTGGGTACCCCCTTCCAAGCTGGGTGGGCCCCCTTTGTCCCAGGGTTGGGAACCCTTCACAGATGGTGACAGTGCTGCTGAGGGACATGTGGCCATGGATCAGCCCCTGGGGTTGTGTGTGGTGAGGGTGGCAGTGTGGCCCCATTCCTTTTACCTCCAGAAAGAAGAAGAAGATCCTGAAGGAGCAGCGGAAGCAGCGCGAGCGTGTGGAGCTGAAGATGGACCTGCCTGGTGTGTCCATCGCTGACGATGGTGACACCAGCATGTTCTCCCTCCGGAGCATCCACAGGACCCCGGTGTGTGGTGGGGGAGGTCGAGCTCCCAGGGCCACCAGGGCTGGGATGGGGCCTGACCTGTGTCTGCCTCGTGTTGCAGCTGCTGGATGAGTTGTCCCGGGGGGACATGGCCTCAGCAGACGCCCTCCTGGAGATGGGCCCTGGGGACGATGACATTTACGTCTCAGACCACGAGGAAGGGGACGATGTGTCCCTGGCCAGTGACCTGGACCCCGAGGAGCTGCTGGAGATCGAGGCCCGTCAGCGCAAGCTGGAGAGGGAGAGGAGGGAGCAGGGTGGGAAGAGGTGAGAGAGGGACATGGGACATGGGCTGCCTGTGAGGAAGCTCTGGAGTCTGCCACAGGCACACCTGGCTGGGGACACTCATCCTGCTGCTCCTTGTCACAGGGCAAAGTTCAAGCAGAAGGAAGAGGAGGAGGAGGAAGGGGAGGAAGAGCAGAATCCTCTGCTGGTGCCCCTGGAGGAGAAGTCGGTGCTGGAGGAGCGACAGACCAGCCTGTGGTTTGGGAAGGTGAGTCCCAGTGGGGCAGAAACGATGGGCAGCCTCAGCCCCTGCAGCTCCTCAGGGCTGTGCTGTGTCTGACCCCCTGTTCCCCATCCCAGGACGCCTTTGCAGGCATCGAGGATGATGCTGATGAGGACCTGGAGCTGGGCCAGTCCCAGATGTTGGCTCAGAAACAGAGGGAGTCCCAGAAAGGTGAGGGGGGGCTGCATCACTGGGGGACACAGAGGGACAGTCACAGGGCCCAGTCTCAGGCACTGGATCCTACCACGATGGGGATACTACCATGAGCAGTGTCATGGAATGGTTTGGATTGGAGGGACCTTAAGGTCATCCAGTTCCAAGCCTGGCTGCTAGACTAGACTAGACCCTTGCACAAGACTAGATACTGTTCCCAGCCTGTGTTGTTAACAAGCTGTCATTAGTGCAGTGTTAATGAGCAGAAACTCTAGAGGAATGGTCTGCTGAGGGTCTGCCTTAGCCCTTTCTCACCCAGTGGTTCCCGTTCCCAGACAAAGCAACAAAGAAAGGGCAGAAGAAGAAGGAGCCTCCCCAGGAGGAGGCTCCAGCCGAGCCCCCACCTGCCACAGACACAGCCCCTGGCACTGGTGAAGCACAGGATGAGCAGAGCAGTGATGATGACAGCAGCAGTGACGATGAGAGGTGAGGGCTGGGAGGGGGGTCTGCATGTTCTCCCCTGCTCCACAGTCCTGGAGAGTTGGGAGATGAGGGCCCCAGCCCTGACCACACTCCTCTCCACAGACCTCCAACAGCAGTGGGGAGGAAGAGAGGCCGTGTCGAGCCGTGTGGCTTCGAGGTGGTGCCCATTGAGGACCCAGGTGAGTGGGGGCCCTTTGAGTCCCTCCTTAGGGACAGGAGGCAGGGCCAGACCATGCTCACCGGAGCTGCAGCCAGGCCAAGCTTTAACATGTCCCCCCTACAGTGAAAAGAGCCCGTGTCCTGGACGCAGAGGGCCTGGCCCTCGGCTCCGTCATCGCCACCTCCAAAAAGGCCCGGCGGGACCTCATTGATGACTCCTTCAACAGGTACCAGCAGCAGGAGGGGGCACACGGGCAGGGTGGGCACCCCACATCCTGCCCACAGCTCACCCGAGTGCCCCCCCAGGTATTCATACAACGAGGACGAGGGGGAGCTGCCCGAGTGGTTCACGGAGGAGGAGAAGCAGCACCGGCGCAAGCAGCTGCCCGTGGACCGGCAGACGGTGGAGGCCTATCGGCAGCGCTGGCGAGAGATCAACGCCCGCCCCATCAAGAAGGTGGCAGAGGCCAAGGCCCGCAAGAAGCGGCGGGTGAGTGGGGCTGGTGGGCCCAAATCCCTCTCCCAGAGGCTCCATTCCCCATCCCTCCTCCGACACCTCCTCACCCTCGCTGTCCCCGCAGATGCTGAAGAAGATGGAGCAGATGAAGAAGAAGGCCGAGGCCGTGGTGAGCACGGTGGATATCTCGGAGCGGGAGAAGGTGGCCCAGCTGCGGCGGTGAGTGGCCAGGCTGAGATCCAGCTCTGTCCTGTGGTGCTGGGGTGGTTGGGGATGCCGTGTCCCTGCAGCCATGGGGTGGGGATAGCCCTCTGTGTCTCCCAGCCAGGCTGGATCCAGGGATTACAGAACCTGGGTTCACAACCCAGAGGATGGCTGGGACCCAGTATTGGTTTGGGGCCAAAAGCCAAACTGCTGGAGCTGAGCTGGGCTGGGCACTGGGTCTCACTGACACTTCACCCTTCTCTCACAGCATCTACAAGAAGGCTGGGCTGGCCAAGGAGAAGCGACAGGTCACCTACCTGATAGCCAAGAAGGGCGTAGGACGCCGTGTGCGCCGTCCCCCTGGTGTCAAGGGCCAGTTCAAGGTCGTCGACAGCCGCCTCAAGAAGGACGTGAGGGCTCAGAAGCGCAAAGAGCAGAAGAAGCGCCACAAGTGATGTGGGACTGGCTCTGTCCCCAGCGAGGGGCTCGGCTCAGGGCATAGGGCAGGGCTGGCTCCCAAGGTGAACTGCTGTCCCCTGCCCTGGGGACAGGGCTGGCACTTGGCCTCAGGGTGCTGTCAGTCTGTGCCTTGATGTGACGGTGCCTCCTGCCCTCCCCTGGGGCAGGGAGGGTTTGTGTGGCCTCAGAACTGGTGCATGGCCACGTCTCCAGGTCTCACCTGCTGGCTCTGCTGAGACTCACCCTGTGGAGGTCACAGGAGCATCCATGCCAGTCCTGGCTGTCCCCAGAGATGCTGTGGCTCTGGGGGACATCCCTCGGCTGTATTGTCACCAAGGTGGCAGGACAGTGGATGCAGAGCCCTGAGGCAGGGGGTGGTTGGTCTGCGCAGAGCAGCTGCTCCATGACAGCAGAATTAACCCCTGGCCTGAGGCTGCCCAGGGTGGTGTCCTGCACCTGGGCAAGGTGAGGGGCCTGTGCTGGCACTGCCATGTCCCTCAGTGTGCCATGTGAGAGGCAGAGGGAGGACTGAGGGATGGGTTCTGTGTATCTGCTCATGCCTCAAGAACCCACTGCCCTCAGCCCACATCCCTGTATGTCTGACAAAGATCTGAACAGGAATTGACTCTCCTGACCTTCACCCTCCTGCCCCAACCCATACAGGCCACAGTATCCACCTGTCCCCTCTGTCCCCACACCCTCCCAGGGTGGGACCCTCAAGTTGAGGATAAGAAAGACCAACAGAAAAATGCTGGAGTAAATGTCTTTATTTAGACCCAGGGCAGGGGCTGGGGGACAGCAGCTTCTCTCCTTCAACAGGCACCTGACTGGCTTGTGCTGGGATTGCAGAGATGTCCCCAGGTCCCTCTTGGGGACAGTGGCACTGTGTTACTGCTGGGGAGGGGACTGAGGTAGTACTGGCTCCCAGACAGGGTGAGTGGTGGTGAGGACCTGCCAGGGAAGTTCTCGCAGGGGGGAGAAGCTCTGGGTCCCATTGAGGGGCTGTGGGGAGGGGAGAGGCCACACCTCATGCCCCAGAGCCCCCTCGAGGGGAGGTGCATCGAGGTGTTCCTGTAAAACCACAGCTTGGCTGCTCAGCCAAAGTCAAACACGTGGCAGGAGCTCGAGGAGCAGCGGGAGGTGTCTCCCCATGGGTGTGTGTCAGCCCCTTGGCTGAGGATCCCTCTGTCCTGGGGTGGGTGGGAGCTGTGGCTGAACCCAGAGGGGCCATGCTGGGTGCTGGGAGCGTCTCTGGGTCGTGTCCTGCTCCATGGAGGGTGTGTGTGGGCTGTGGCCAGGGTGGGAGCAGAGACCATCAGCCATCCTGGTCCTGGGGTGAGCACAGATTCCAGGCTGTGCTAGTTTTCCTGCTCCTCTTCTAAATGGAATATGGAGGTGCTGTGAGAGGAGAGCCCCCTTACTCCCCACCACTCTGGCCCTCCAGCTGAGCTCCAGCCCTCAGAGCTGTGTCCCACCCCTCGTGTGACCCCAGACCCACATTTGGGCAGCTCCAGGGGGTGCACTGAAGGAAGGCTGGGGCTGATGGGGGGCTGAGCCTCCTTAAAAAGGCACAGCACTGCTGCACCCACAGCCTGTCCATCTGGGTCATCCCTGGCCTCTCACCCCCAAAGTCTGGACAGTAAATGCCAGTGCAAGACCAGGATGGGCTCCTCCATCCCCACTCCCCGCCCTCCCTTTCCCCATGTCCCAGGTCTTGGCACAGCCTAGGTTGACCCTTTAGGGTTGCTAGGCCCCCATCAGGGTCCTGCTGGGGGTGAGCCCACCCCACCCTGCCCTGCCAGGCTCAGCCCCTACCTGAGCTGAGGGGTGCACTGTAGGAAACATCCACACGTTCACCTGCAATGGGAAGGATGGTGACCAGTGGGGTCATGGTGAGCTGCTGCCATTAATGAGCCAAAGCTCATCAGAGTGAGCTGGGAAGCTCAGCCAGACCCCCACTGAGCCACTGGGGTGGCAGGGGGTGGCAGTGGGACCAGGGGACATGTCCCTGGCAGGGCTCACCTGTCTCGTAGTAGTCATACAGTGTCATGGTGGCCATCTGGAGGTTCTTCACCTGGAAGTCCTGCTTGGCACTGAAGAAGAAGGTCTTCTCCTTTGTCAGCTGTGGAGATGGAGACATCCCAAGGGTGAGGTCCAGCCACCCACGATGGGGAAGCACCCCCTGCCCCAGCACAGGGGGTCCTGCTTCTATCCCCATGGAGCCCCCCAGCCCCAACCACAGCCCCTGGGGCTTTGTGCAGGGCTGGCTGTATCAGGATGGGGGTCACCAGGATGAGGAGCAGCACTGGGAGGCAACAGAGAGGGTGAAAGCAGAGTGGAGTAGAGATTCCCAGGTGCCAGGGCATTTCCTGCTGCCCTCCCTGCCCATCCCCACCCCCTGAGGGGCTCCCCAGACAGAAGGGTGGGCACTGGTGCTCTGTGCCCAGGCTGGTGGCTTGCATGCCCCAGCGGCTAGTCATCACCTCTTCACCACAGACACAGCCACCGTACTCATCCTCTGCTCCTGCCAACACCTCCAGCACCACCAGGACCTTCTGGAGCACAACCATGGCTTCATCAGCCCCCAGAGCCAGCCCCCAGCCCCCATCCCCATTCCTGCTCACCTTCAGGTATTGCCATAGATGGTTGAAGACAGTGGCCACGAGGGTAAAGGTTTCATGGCAGACCATGGTGTACGGCAGTGCCAGCTCCACAAAGAATGGCTGGAAGGTCGTGAGGTGGGACAGTGACCACACATGGGGCATCAGTTGTGGCAACGGAGCAAACGCACACACAGACACAGATACACAGATAAACACACACAGACACACCCCGAGGTCTGAGGCAAAGAATATTTACAACTAGCAGCAACAACCAACAACCACCAACAACCAACGACCACAACAACCACCATTTTATTAACAGAAAGCTTCTCTTTTATACTTTTTCTTATCTGTCCACGCATACACGTGCCACGCTCTATTAGCCAAGCACTTCTCTGCACGAGTCTTAGACTATCTTCTGATAGGTGGTTCACATCTTTTCTCATGCTGGTAAGACTCAAAACACATCTTGTTTTTCTCAGTTGTTTTCCTTCTGTCTTCTACTTTCCCTTGCTGCTGCAAGGCCATAGACTTATTTTGATCCATTTTCCCATGCTCACGGCTGCATCCTTTCCAGGCCAAAGGTGTCTTCAGCCTAGAAGTCTTCCACAGTGAGGGTGATGGCAGGGGACAGCCCCAAGCCCTGTGGGGCCGTGCAGAATGTCTGGGCTTTCCACTCGGTGATGGCATCAGGCACTGTCACTGTCACCTCAGCAGAGCCACCCTCCCTGCAGGATGGAGAACACCATGAGGCCACCCCACCACGACCACCCACTGCTGGTGTTCCCAGAGAAGGAGTCGTCCTGAGGTACCCAACTTCCCTCCATGCAGGAGGGGAGGTTGGGGAGAGGACCAGCCTGCTTGGGAACTGTCCTCACTCACCCCACAGGGACCAGGTCCCACAGCCATGTCTCTGGGAAATACATCCGTGGGGCTGGTAGCTCTTCCTGGTCATCAGTGCCTGAGTTGGTCGTCTCCTTGGATTCTTGGATATTACCTAGACTGCCTGTCATGGTGAAAAAGGTAATAAGTTCACCTGGAAGAGTGAGAGCAGAACTTAGTAGCCACAGGTCTCTTCATCTCAGCTGGGCCTCCATAGCACAAATCCTTTTCAACCCCTTTGGTGCCAAGTGTATTTTCTGGATGGCTCCAAGTCCCTGTGAGGACATGGGAGCCAGGACTGGTCATGAGTGCTTTGCTCTTTTCTCCCGAGAAGGTTCAGCAGAATGAGGCTGTGCTGACCTGTGGGACCACCAGCTTTCACCATCGTGAACAAGTAGTGCCTTTTTGAGCAAAAGAACCCGATCTTGGCATTGGTGAAGAGCTTCAGTGCTACACCCTGTGGGAAACAAAAGAGGTTGTCCATCTCCCACAGCCAGCAGGAGGAACATCCCCATTGCAGCAGGAACTTGCCACAGGGCTGCAGAAAACAAGTGGAGAAGGAGCCTGGGGTTGACAGGAAAGGGAAAGCCCTGTGCCACAAGTGTGTCTTTCATGGGACATTGCTGGGCTTTCCCAGCACCTGAGCAAACCACAGGCTGCTCCTGGATGGAGAGAAACCAGGAGACAGAGGCAGGCAGGGACTTTACCTTAAATAACTTGTAGGTTTCCATGTAGGGATAGCCAGCATAATCACAGAGTGTTATGTCCCAGAGTCTGCGAGGGGCTCGGAATTCAGGCAGTACTTTGTAGAACTGTGAATAAACACACGTGCAAAACCAGCCCTGCCCCTACTGCCTGTGCAGGAGCAGGACTGCCCTGGAGCCACTGCAGCACCAGGGCCTTGTAGGGGAGGTCTAAGCCAATGTCATCCCACCCCTCCCATCCCAGACTGGTCCCTGGGGCTGCAGAAGGACCCTGGGCAGGGTCACCACTCACGGCCTCTGCGTTGAGCTCAGCCTCAGGCTCCAGGAGCAGCACACTGCGGTCCACAGCACGGGTGGCACACAGGGAGCCCGGGGCAGCCTCCAGCTGCAGCTGTAGGGCTGTGCCAGGCAGAGTCCTGTCCTCTGAAAATGCCATCTTCACCTGGGGAGGGACAGGGTGTCAGCGGGCAAGGGAAGAGACGAGTCACCTCCCATGGAGGAGCAGGACCAACCACGGACAGGGAGATCTCTTCTAGACAAGGATCGAGCTCGAGGGCTTGGGTTAAGAGGCTGTGGTGATGTGATACACCTGGTGGATCCCAGGTCATGCAGCCATGGACAGGACATGGAGTGATTCACACACCTCCAGCAGCCTCCACTCACCTTGTTGGGTAAGGACTTGACCACATAGAGCTCCATGCTGTCAGCCACCATCTCACCGTTGGGCAGCACCACATAGCACAGTGCCATGGCCATGGGTGCCAGCTCCAGGCTGATGGGCACCTCCACGTAGAAGGAGTCTCTCACCCCTGGGTCAGAGAGAAGGAGGGGAGATGTTACCTGGAGAGGCTGTGTCTGCCCCGTCCCTGGAAGTGTCCAAGGCCAGGTCGGACGGGGTTGGAGCAATCTGGGCTAGTGGAAGGTGTCCCTGCCCATGGCAGGGGGTGGAAAGGGATGGTCTTTAAGGTCCCTTCCAGTCCAAACCATTCTGGGATTCTATGAGGAGCAGGCACAGAGCAGAGCCCTGCACAGCCTGTCCATGCAATGGGACATACCAGCCTTTGCAGGCAGCTGTTTCCTGAGCACATTGGCAATAGTCCCCTTGGCTGTGACCTGCAGAGGAGGAGGTGAGAACAACAAAACTGATGCTGAGTATGGCATCAAAATGCCCTGATGGAGGGTGGACACATGAGCAAGAGTTTTGGGGTGATTTTTGACCTTGCCTGGTCTTCAGCCCTCCCAGAAGATCCCCCTGCTAACAGACTTAGGTCCCTCAGTCTGCCCAGGACAGATTGCTCATTGTCCTACCCCCAGGAACACAACCATGAACGTGTGTGTAGATGTGGCCCTTCCCACACAACTGCCCTGATTTCTGCTGCCCTCCCTCTCTGGGAAGGGGCTCACCAAAACAATCACATCCACGGTCTTCAGCTCAGTCTCCAAGGCCTTCTGGCTGAAGATGAAGTCTGCCCAGAGCTTATAGGGCTTCCCAGAGGGCAGTTCACCCTCCACCTGGCGGATCTCCAGGAAACTCCCGCTCTCCGAGTAGAAGGGCATGATTTTCATTTGGGCATCACTGTAGGAGTCTGTCGAGTCATCATTCTGGGTCTGAGGTGTCCTGTTGACTTCTCCCTGAGCATTGGAGGTGGAAATGAGAGTGCTAAAGCCACCCAGCCACCCATGAGGTATCAGTGACACAGCCTGGGAGAGCTGCCCAGCCCCACTCTGATGGGGGAAACAGCACAGGGACCTCAAGGGGTGGTGGACGAGTGACTTACCTTCACGGACACATGGCCAGTCCAGCCAGAGGTGTCCAGCTTGAAGGAGGCTCTCCCTGACCTGTCTGTCACGATGGTGTGTGTCTGATCCTCTTTGCCCTTCATGCTGACAGAGAGCAGGATCTGCCTCTGTGGCACCCCCACGCCATCGGCCCCCTTCAGCAGGAACTGTGCCAGGAGAGAAGGGGAGCCCCCCCAGGTTGGGCTGTGGCCATGGGGCAGGGGGCAGAGCAGGGCTGGGGGTCTGCAGGAGCAGGGCTGGGTGCAGCAGGGTGTGGGTGAGCTCCCCAGGGTGTGGGGAGCCCTCTGTTACCGTCCCGCTGTAGGGGATGCCAGGCTTGTAGACTTCATTGGGGTATTCAAAGGTGACGGTGAAGCCCTCAGGTAAAATCTCGATGCTCTTCGTGCTTTTCATCTCCAGCCCTGTGCAGAGGGAGAGGGAGCAGAGGGTGTTGCAGGGGCACAGGACACAGAGTGGCTCCTTCCACCACTCCCAGCACTGTGCAGAAAAGGTCCCTGGACATTTTGGCTTTCCCTCTGTAGCTTTGAGGAAGGTTTGCACTTCCCACAAGAGGAGCAGACCTGTGGCATGTCTTAGACCTAAAACCAGGGTGCAGCTGGCTGCAGAACCCCCCAGAAAAGGCTCTTCATCAAAGAGGGGCCACTCTGGGCTGGTGGGCACAGGGACAACCCCTCTGCTCCTGTTTCCTCCAGCCAAGCCACTGACAGTCATTTTTGGTGTGAAGAGGTGGTGAGTGAGGGGTGAGCTCAGCAGACAAAGCCACACCACTGGGTGAACCCACCCCTCTGCATTGCAGGGACCCACAAACTGCACTGGGAGAGTTGGTGGATCTTGGAAAGGTGTTTTTCCACCTGGCCATTTCTCTGGTTTGAATTACAAGTCTTGCCTGGCTCACATCCCAATCCAAGCCCCTCTCCCTGCACATGTGCACCCCTAAATCATAGCAGGGCCTTTCAGTGTCCCTGGAGAAGGCCAATACCCCCATGCCATGGGCATTTATGAGCCCATGGGAATGGAGACACCACCATTCTTACCTGTCCCATCCTCCTCCAGTGATGCCTGGACTTCGAGTGTCCTATTCATCCACTGGGCCATGTTGAAGGTAGACAACAAAACCTCCATGGAAAAGCAGCCGTTCTTCTCAGTCTGGAGATAGAGTCAATCCCATGAGCAGCATTCCTGGGAAGGAGGTGACCCAGTGGCACCCACCCTCCTGGCCATCTCACCTGCCCACTGATGCTGGTGCATGCCCTCCCTTCAGGGATGTGACGCCGGGGGTAGTGGCACAACCTTGCCTGGACACTCCCAAGGACAGGCTTCCCTTGGGTGTACCTGTTGGGTGGAGAGTGGTCAGGCTTTCCCTGATGGATCTCATCATTTGGGGTTCCCCCTGCATCCCCTCTCTTGTCCCGGCTCACCGTCCACAAATCTCCATCTGGAACTTCTTGTCCTTCTCCAGCACCACGCTGGGAAGGTTAATGGTCACCTCAAACTTGGGCAGCACTGATGGAGAAGTAGAAGGAGAGAGGGTTGTGACTCCCAGGACAACGCCAACGGTGCCTGGGTGGCCGGGAGGGCCAAAACACACTGCACACGAGCCAAGGTGGTGCCCCCATGTCCTGGTCCCCACCTACCATATTCCTCCACGCTGAAGGAGTGGGTCTTCCCCTCCACGTGGATGGTGTAGGTGCCCAGGGCTGGCTCCTTAGCCAGGAGCAGGAACAGGTCCACAATTCCCTGCCGAGGGCTCACATCCTGCCACTGGGCAATGCGGTTCCCATGGGGATCCTGCACACAGGGATACATGGGGTCAGCACCCTGGGGAGCTCAGGACCCCAGAGAACCCAGTGTCCCAGAGAACCCAGTACCCTGAGGAGCTCAGGACCCCAGAGAACCCAACACCCTGGGGAGCTCAGCACCCCACAGAACCCAGTGTCCCAGAGAACCCAGCACCCTGAGGAGCTCAGGACCCCAGAGAACCCAGTGTCCCAGAGAACCCAGCACCCTGAGGAGCTCAGGACCCCAGAGAACCCAGTGTCCCAGAGAACCCAGCACCCTGGGCAGCTCAGGACCCCAGAGAACCCAGCACCCACAATCAAACAACCCATGGCTGTGTTATGCGTCTCCTTTCCCAGCCACGCTGCCCTCCCAGCCCACCCTACCCAGGAGCCTCCCTCTGTCTCCAAAACTGACCTCCAGGAACACCAGGGCCAGCTGAAAGGCAAAGAGAGGGTGGTTAGAAGAGAAGTTCAAAGCCCTCCTTGGGATCTCACCAGGGTGGGGACATCGATGGAGCCATGCATGGAGTGGAGGGAGGGGTTTTTGTGGGATGCTGTGAACTCCTCACATTTCAATATGCCTTGGGATGAATTTGGAGCCAGTTGTTCTGCTGGGATGAGCTGAGGGCATTGCCAGCATGGCATGGAGGGGTGGCATCGCCTAGTGCCTTAGCAAGAGGCCAACACTCATTTACTCTGGGAACTTCCTGCACTTCCAGGGACCCCGATGATTGCTCAGGGGTGCCAGAGGCTGAGCCTGCCTGTAATCCTGGTGTTTGATGGATATCAACAGCACATTCCCTGCTTCCCACTCACCATCACTACACCCCTGTCTGAAAGTTGGCGTGGGTACATTCCCGTGGCTCACGTGAGATCCTGCCTTCTCTTTCCTTGCCCTGCCCGAGCAGGATTCCTTATCCTGAGCAGCACAGGGCATCCCTGCTCCCAGGGAGTGCAGCCACCCCGGCAGAGCAGGCTGGGACAGGATTCCCAAGGGGAAAGGTGCTGGCTGATTCCCAGACCTCTCCCACAGCTGGCAGGGACTGTAGGAGGGCAGTGCAGAGGAGCCCTGTCACCTCCCCCCATGCCTGCCCTGCTCTCACCTTCTCATTGCTGGGAATCAAGTCTTTGTCCAAAGAAACAACCCGAAACTTCACTGGAAGCAAAAGATGGAGAAGTTGGTTCACCCATGGGGAAGGTGGATGGAAATCCACCCTGAGCCCTGCAGAGCCCCCCAAACAGCACAGCCTCCAGTGTGTCCTGGCACTGCCCTGTGCCCATACTGGGCATCCCAGTGAATCCCAGTGCATCCCTCCTATTTCCACACAGTGTAGGAGTAAGGCTGGGCTTCCTGCACCCCTCTCCCACCAGGTCCTTGAGCCCAGAGCAGAGCAGCCCATCCTGCCCCCCTCACCTTTCTGTCCAGGCTTGTAGAGAGCTTTGTCTGTCTGTATGAAGATCCCAGGTTTCTGGGTTTTCAGCATCACAATCTTCTTCTCAGAAACATTCAGGGAACTTCCATGGATTGAGATGCTCATGTCTAGGTCTTCTTCCTTCCCATTGGTGGGAGCTGGAGTCTGCAGGGGGAAACACCAGGCTCCAGGTGAGGAGGTGCCATGGCCAGGATGCTCTGCTTGCTCTGAGTGACCCCAAGCACTGCTCACTCATAGGGACACCTTCCCCAAGACAGGGCCAGGCCCCCAAATGTTCTAGTCTGCAGGTCTGCTACCAGGGGGTTATTTCAGCCACTGGACTACTGGGCTGAGCCTGGATTAGTTTTGTCTGTGTGAGGGATGAGACTCTGCCAAAAGATGGGGAAGTCATGTCTGTTCCCATCCTTTTGTGGGATCACAGCCCCAGCTCAGGGGAGCTGGGGGAAACTGCTCTGCCCAGAGGCAACAAGGAGCCCAGGGCAGCCCCTCCCTGCTCTTTTGGGGTGACACTCACAGGGAAGGTGATGTTCAGGTGGAACTGATGCTCCTGGACCTCTGTCTTCAGCAGGGTGATGGGCTGGGTTCCGTCCCTTCTCTGCAGCTCGATGGTCACCTGGACGGGCTCGCTGAGGCCACTGAGATGCACCCAGAGTGTTGCTGGGTAGGGGTGGTACATCACAGCTGGGGCTGTCACCACGTAACTCCTGGTGAGGAGAAGGGATGAGGGGGTGTGGAGGTGAGGCAAAACCCAGCACAGACCCCACAGAGACCTCGAAAAGCCCCCCTGGGTGCACGGAAACCTGTTCTGGGGTGCAGAGCCACCTCCCCCAGCCTCCCCACTCTGCTTCTGGGCTCCCCTTGACTTCCCAGCTCAAAGCAAAGGGCACCTGCAATAACCACCCCAGGGCACCAGCCCAGCAGCCCCCAGTGCCTCATCCTCAATGCTGATGGGCAGGGACAACCTGCCAGCCTGAGCATTCCCACCCTGGCCAACAATGATCTGCACAGGAGGGATTAATTCCCCCCAGGAATTGCTGAGGAGCCGAGGCCAAGGCCATCCCAGCAGGCATGGACAGACAGACAGACACAGACGGTGCTTACGGTGCTGCAGACACGCCGGCTGCGAGGTGAAGGATGAGGAAGAGGATGGGCAGAGCTGGATACATCATGTCTCCAGCTGGAAGTGGATATCTAGGACAGCCACAGCCCCCTTCTGCAGGTCCTGGATTGCTCTGGACCTGACCCTGCTCCTCTGCAGGCTCTGAAATGGGAGCTTTGCTTCCCACCTGCTGAGAAAGTAGGGCTGGCAGAGGGACCCACGGGCACCTGCAGATATGGGTCAGTCAATGTTTAACCACAGGTGCCTGGGTTCAAGGCTCTGCCAGATTTTTGCAATATTAGGAAAGGTTCCTCTAACCTGTAGAGGGGTGCTGGGCACTGGGGCAGGACCCATCTGCACACTGGTTTGCTGGGAAATGATGCTGGGGAAGAGTGGGATCAAATGAAAAATAAAAATAGGCAGCACATCATGAGGATGGTCTGCGAACTGGTGGTGATTTCTCAGAAATGAAAAGTTCACAGGGGTTTCAAATTTAACCAAAGAGTAACTATTTGGGCTGATCACATGTCTCAGGCTGGAGTTTTGCTCAGTTTCCTCCTGTTTAATCTAATTTGGGCAGAGGAACAGGACAGTGTTGGGCTGTGGTGGCGACTCTGGGTGTTCTCATTCCTCTTTGCACCACGCTTGGGAGTTGGACACCAGCCAGTGTAGGGGCTGAGTTGTCTCCTTGTGCCTTGGTGGGAATTCAGGACAGTTGAGGCAGCTCCACAACAGCCACATGGTGTTCTGAGGACACTCCCTGCTCTGGAGCTTTGTAATTTCATTCCTTTTGGGGATGTGGGCAGAGGCAGCACTGGGGGAATCATAGAATGGTTTGGGTGGGAGGGGACCTTAAAGATCATCCTGTTCCACCCCCTGTCATGGGCAGGGACACCTTCCACCAGCCCAGGGTGCTCCAAGCCCCATCCAACCTGGCCTTGGACACTTCCAGGGCTGGGGCAGCCACAGCTTCTCTGGGCACCCTGTGCCACCACACCACAGGAAGCCATGGATGGAGCCAACCNCTCTCCTTAAGTTTTCACCTCCCCTGACAGTGGAAAAGCCAGTGAGGTCTCTGGCTGGGACGTGGCTGTCCAGGTAGGACGATGTTTTGCTCCAAGAAACTGTGGTGGCCCCATCCCTGGAAGTGTCCAAGGCCAGGTTGGACAGGGCTTGGAGCACCCTGGGCTGGTGGAAGGTGTCCCTGCCCATGGCAGGGGTGGCACTGGGTGGGCTTTAAGGTCCCTTCCAACCCAAACCATTCTGTTTCTATTAAAGCTTAACCCCCAAGCCCAAACTCTGCTGAGCAGCCAAACCACATCCAAGGGGGTGGGTGTGTGGTGGGACCACCAAGCCAGCTCAGACCTGACAGACTAAACCTCACCTTGGGAACCCTGGCAGGCAGGAAGGGGCTGAAGGGGCTTTCTGGAACATGAGACCCTCCATGTACACACTTCTCTTGACCATCTCCATGTGACAGTTCCCAGTCTGGTGAGTTGTTACCCATGGGAAGCCTCTTTGCTGATGTTTTGGAAGCTGTGTGGGCAGACAATTGCTACAGATTCTCAGGATTTCCTCTGGAATGAGCCAGCTGCTCCCGAGGGCAGGACTGATGCCAACCTGGAGCACAGTGCCCTTGCTTGGCTGTGGTTTGCAGGTTTTAACTGAAGATGGGAAGTGAAGCCTTGCCCATCCTGCTCCCAGCACAGGGACAGCCCCACTGTGGTGGTCCCTGCCCTGCTGCCACCCTGGGGTGGCTGGCACAGGAGCTGCTCAGCTGGGAAGGAGCCAAAAGACACCCAAATCCCTGCCTAACTGTGGGACCTGGCAGCTGGTGGATGGCTCTGGCTGTGCCATGGTCTGGAGACCATGGGGAGGTGCCTCCTGCTCCACTGGGCACCATCCAGGATCCTCTGGGTATTTGGAGCTGCAGTAGATGCTCTTCCTGGGCACTTATGAAGGCAGGGATGGCTCTACCTCAGTGTCACAGTCACCCTGCCACGTGCTCCTCACATCATCTAGCACCACACCCCTTGGAGAAGCTGTGGTGTCCACAGGGATGCTCCATGTGCAGGGATGCAGACCCCCAGTGTGACCCTAAGGAGAGAGACCCCCCTCCCCACGCTCCCCTCAGCACCCAGGCTGCAGGCAGGACACGAGCACACACAGCACCAGCTGCTTTAACACTTTAATCTTGCACTCTTGGCTCAAAGTTCAGCATCAAGGATGTTCCTCCCACACGGCAACATCCTCTGGATCTCATGTCCCCCTCCCCAGGACACACGTTGTGCTCTGGACCCCTTCCCAGAGCTGGCTGCAGCCCAACAGCACTGTAGGAGCCTCTGGAAGAAGAAAACCCAGTAAACCCCCGGGGGAACCCCAAAGTAAGGGGTGGAAAATGGTGCTGTGAACCCCCAGCCCTGCCCGAGTATCCCCTCTTGCCATGGTGCAGGCAGGGGCCATCCAGGGGGACAGACACAGCCCTGGATTTGGGGACAGACACAGCCCCGGATTTGGGGGACAGACACAGCCCCGGATTTGGGGGACATGGGCTACACAGTCTTAACAAGGGGGTTTGGGGGCCACTTTGCTCTGTTTTCAGGGACCTGCCTGGCCCCCATCCTGCACTGCTCTGCTCCCCTTGCACAAGGGCACCGTCCTGCCGGGGCGGTGGCAGGGCTGGTGGCCACATCCTCAGGGGACAAGGGGACAGCATGGCCCAGCTTCTGGCTGTGCCACCTCCCCTGTGTCCCCGAGGCACTCGCTCCCTCTGCCTAATTGGTGGTCCCAGTTGAGTCCTCCTGGCACTGGGGGCTGCCCGTGCCCCTGCCCTGGTCCGTGTGGTGGCTCCCAGACATCTCAGCGAGGGCATCAGCCATGGCCTGGTGGACAGTCTTGGTCAGCTTGGGGACATCCTTTGGGCTCAGGCCCTGCGTCTCCACCTTGGGCAGGATCTGGATGGTGCACGTCCCTGGGAGAGAAGGGAAAGGCCAGGGGTGCTGTTAAAGGAACCTCCAGAAATCATCTTCCCCACCAGCTGCCTCCCCACACCTCAACGTGCCTCCTCCGCACTGCCAGCCCTGCCTTCTGGCATGGGAATTCCTGTCCATCACTTACCAGAGGTGAATCTTTTCTCCTTGGAGCTGAAGAAGTCACAATACGGGGAGATCACGATGGGGATGATGGGAACCTGTAGGACATGGAGGGTCAGGGGTGTCCTTCATACAGACCCCATCCCGTGGTGGGACTCCATCTCCAGACCCCAGCAGGTCCCTGTCCCACCCTGAGTCCTGCACAGCACAGTGCCTGTGCCAGGGGACAGAAGAGACCTCCATCCCACTATCCCAGTGTGCACTCCCACCCTGCTCCATCCAGGGTGAGCAGAGGTGGAGGCTCACGGATTCATTTCGGTTGGAAAACACCTCTGAGACCATGCAGTCCAACCTTTGCCTGAACATAAGGATGCTCCTACCTGAGCCTGCACAGCCAGGTGGAAAGCCCCACGCTTGAAGGGCAGCATGGATTTGTTCGGGTTCCTGGTGCCTTCAGGGAACACCCACACTCGGAGCTGCACAGGACAGGAGAGAGGTGAGAATGGACCTGGGACCTTCCACATCAGTCCTCCCCTCACCCCCTTCAACCCCACGGGTGTTTCCCCCTCTGCTGTCAGTGCCCCTCACGTTGTCACGCGCCATGGCCCTGGCTGTCTGGGAGAGGACATCGATGGCAGCCTCTGTCCTGCGGCGGTCGATGAAGATGATGCCACAGAGCCAACACGCCCAGCCCACGGTGCCCATGTACAGCAGCTCCTTCTTGGCAACGGGCACGCAGCGCTCGGGGATGACCTCCACCATGCCTGGAGGAGGGATGGGAGAGCTGGTAAACACCCCCCCGACCCCACAGCACTTGCAGCAGAAACATCAACTCGGATCATTATTTGCTGCTTGGAAGTTTAAGCCACCCAGGTTGGACAAACCAGTTGGATAGCAGGAATACATTTTACAGTGAAGCCACCCCATCCCTGAGGGGTGATTCCTGCAGAGAGGAACCCTCCAGAGAGGACAAATTACATTGGTGCAGGCAGATTAATTAGTCATTTACACCCTAATATAACACCAGGGTGGATTTTTTAAAAAAAAATTTGACTTAAAGGACTTTAAGTCATGCCCAATGGCCTCCAGAATCACCCAGCCCTGTGGCTGTGGCCACCTGGCGTCATCTCCTGTTGTCCCAGCCCTCTCTCCACAGCACATCCATGTCCCACCAGCATTTCTGGCCCAAGCCCACCACACTACCCTGCACAAATCCTGGTGCTGACCCCCCTGTGACCCCCTAGAGTGAGCCTGGCCCATCCCTGCATCACCCCAAAGGCTGCCCACCCAGTGATGGGCACCCCCCTCCTCCTCTGCACGTACCCATGACGTCGAGGGAAGCTTGGTGGTTGGAAACTATCACATAGGGCTGCTTGAGGTCCAGGTGCTCGGAGCCCCTCACCTGCATCTTGATGCCATAGAGGTGTTTGAGGGGCAGGATGGCAGCACACAGGAGCCTATGGCAGAGAACAGGGTGGGCAGCAGCTCTGCACAGCCCAGGCACCAAGAGGGGCCAGGCTGGGGCTGCTCTGATGGTCTGCTGGGTCTGTGTTCGGTCTCAGGGATGTTTTGTTTTCCCCAGCACTTTTGTAGGCTGTGTAACTCCTAACTAACCCTGTACCCACCACTGAAGTGAGGCCTTGGTGTCCTGGAGCTGCTGATGAAGGAGAGCGAGCAGCACGAGCTGGTGGGAGAGAAAAACTAACCTTTTTGGTGTCCAGAGATGATGGGAAAGAAAAAGACAAGAGGAGAGGGGAGGGGAGGGAGAGGGAGAGGAGGATGACCACATCCCAATGAAGACAACTGGCTCTGGCCAGGTGAGTTTCACCTGGAGGCTCCCCCAGGTGCCCAGCTGGATCTGTGTGTGGGCTGGAAATCCAGATCCCAGCACTGCAGATACCTAAAGCCAGAGGGGCTGGATCACAACTGAGAGGGGTTGAGATGGATGAGTCCTGGAGATGGACATGCAGAAAGACAGTCTTGAGAGAGATAGGTCCACAGAGACACAGATAATTCCTGTCTCTGCAGAGCAGCACTGCAGACACCCAGCTTTGTGATGAGGGAGGAGGCGGAGGGAGCAGGGAAGGGAAAACCAGCCCAGATACATTCCTTAGAGGAAATCACGAATAACCTCACCAGACCTGCAGTGTCAGGAAGAGGTGGAGGTTTCATTTGTGTGGTGTCACACAGCGATGTCACATCCAGAGAGGGCTGGACAGGCAGGGTAATATCGGAAAGGCAGTGAAAGGTGATGCCCAGTATGAGAATAATGAGTGGAATGGAGGAAGGAGGCAGCAACAGGGATTACAGCACCATAATAGAGATGAAAAGCTGGGACACCTTTGGTATTGAAACGGGCCACTGTCCAACCCACAGCACGAAGAGCACCTGGGCCAGGGGCCACATATCTGACAGTGACTGGTCCCACAGGAGGGGGACAGGGAGAGGACTCAGCACCAGGCAGGGGTGAGAAGTTTGGGAGGAGAGAGTAGGGGCAGGCACGATGCTTTGAGGGTCTGTTGTACCAGAAGACCACCACCCCTGCAGGCTCAGACATGGCCATGTGTGCAGGGAAACAGTGCCCCAAAGCCAGGACTAATGACAGGAATGTGCTCCGAGCCGGAGGCTTTGGGATTTGGAGGAGAGGGAGCTGGGCATGCTGGGCATGCTGCTTGGGTGCAGCTTGGCTGAGAGGTGCTGGTGGGACGAGATAAGGCACAGTGAGTCACCTCGGCATCACTCGGGTATTTCCTGAGCCGGAAGCAGAAGCAGCCCTGGATGGTGTGTGTGTGTGTGTGTGTGTGTTTGCACAGCATTCCTGCACGGAAAGGGTCAGGCAGAGAGGCTGCACAACACACTGATAACATCACCCCTCTGACCACACTCCTGTCCAGGGCCACAATCCATCAGCACTGATGTGTGATGGCTCGAGCTCTGCAAATACCTCAAGCTCAGATATTTTTCCCTATGACATAATTATATCCCTTCTGGTATGTTATCATGCCCAGGAATCCAGCAATGGGATTGCAACACCCTTGGAGGGAACCAGACCTTCCTCTCGTGTTGCACAGTGATGTTATCTCGGCTGCTGCCTCCCCTGAGTGATAGCACGAAGGTACAACTCATCAGGACATGGCTGTGTCACAAGACATCCCAAAACCACAGAATCCCAGAATGGTTTGGGTTGGAAGGGACCTCAAAGCTCATCCAGTGCCAACCCCTGCCATAGGACACCTTCCACTAGCCCAGGATGCTCCAAGCTCCATCCAACCTGGACTTGGACACTTCTAGGGATCCAGGGGAAGCCACAGCTTCTCCAGGGCCTCATCACCCTCTGCCAAAGCATCATCCCTGAGGTTCCCACAGGGCAAGACCTGCCTGCAGTGCCACGGAGACAGTGCTGGGTGTGTGTTTGCACCCTGCTAATGATGGTACCTCCAGTCTTTGCCAGCCCTACCTGTCACCCACCCAAGTGATGACCCCAGATTTGCCACGGCCAAAAATGAACCATTTGACTCTACTTCTTGCCCCAGGGACCCCAAATCCCAACCTAGCTGGCCACCTCCATTGTGGTGTAACACTCACTGGGCATGGCCAGCACATCTTCACCACACCACAAGACTCAAATGCGCCTTCATTGACCTTCATTGCCACATGGACAGGACCACAGCCCTCATTGAGGCCCTGGGGCTCAACCACCACCTGTGGGTATGGCCAGGGCAGGAGAGAACGTGTCCAAAAACCACAGGAGCTCCTCCACCTCAGCCAAGCCCAGCCATCTGCACACCCCCAGCCCATACTCACTTCATGTGCTTCACAGAGCGTCCCCAAAAAGCCACGAAGGGGGTCAGGAGGGTGGCTAGGGTCACGATCCAGCAGTAGAAAAAGGCCACCTTGCAGAAGTAGTTGAAGGTGGTGTTGTAGCAGTACAGCAGCAGCACTGCCAAGGGCAGGAGGAGCAGCAGCCCCTGGAGCAGGAGCACCTCAGTCATGCTGCCCTGGCTGCAGGAGCTCAGCCCACATCCCCGGGAGGAGGGCGAGTGGTGCCGGGGATGCCGAGGAGAGCGACGGGTGAATTGGGTGTATCGGTGTGTGGGTGTTTGGGGCTGGCCCAGGGGAAGGTCCTGTGTGAATCTCACCCTGTGCAGAGCCTGGGGACGGACCAGCTCTGATGGGGAGCGGGGTACCCCACCAAGGGTGGAGAGTGGAGTGAGTCAGCACGGGGACCCTGAGTCACCCCAGGTGTCACTGCTGGATAAGTGCCCTCCTGGGCTATTAAAAGCCATTGACTCCAAATTGATACGATCAGATCTGTCACCCACAGAAGTGTCCGTGTTCTGGGAACTGCTCCTGGCCACAGGGATGCCAGCCCTGGGAAAGGGGGTCTCAGCTGGGTGGGACAGCGTGGTCCATGCCTGTCACCCCAGCCAGGCTTGTCACAGTTACCTGCTGGCACCGTGGGCAATCCCCAAACCTCACCCTGTGGAGTATCAGATTATTGGAAGATAACTGGGACAACACCAGGCAAGTGGTGCCAGTGCTCCCCATCTCTCTGCGCCAACCAATTTGGGAAGAAGGAGCCCCTGTGCCCTTCCCCTCCCATTTGCCACCAATGCCCCAGCAGTGCCTCGGGGGGCTGAGCTCTGCCACCCCCCTGCTCCCACCCTGGGCTGGAGGAGATGCCAGCCCCCGCCCCAGTTGGCAGCCAGGGGCTGTGTTGCATTAGGTGTTTTCACAGGTACAATTAACACCACAGGGCTGTAATTACCCTCCCCTTCTGCTCTCTTGCCTTCACACTGGGCACACAGAATCCAGACCAGCCCTGGGCTGCCCTGAAAAAACTCCAGTCTCGCTTTCAGAAACCAAATGCTTGTCCCTGCAGAGGTAAGTGTGGCCTGGTCTGAGCCACCAGCAGCATCTCCCAGCCTAGTGGGTCCGTGGTCCAAATTGTAGAAACACAGAATTCCAGAAGCATCTGTGTGGGAAGGAACCTCAAAGCTCATCTCACTCCACCCCCTGCCATGGGCAGGGACACCTTCCACTAGACCAGGTTGCTCCAAGCCACATCCAACCTGGCCTTGGACTCTTCCAGGGATGGGGAAAATTGGGACTTCCACATGCTGCTGCCCAGACCCATCAGTTTGACCTTCAGGTCACCTGTGAGCAGCAAGATCCACTTGTGCCTTCCCAGCACAACCCCAGCATAGTCTCTGGGCCAACAATCCCATGATACCACACTTGGGAGGGGTATCCCATCCCCTGGCACAAACCCAGCAGTCCTGCCCTTCAGCAAAACCACTCTGCATCTCTGTTCCCCTCCGTGCCCACAGCTGCCCTTCCCACCCACAGCTCCTCCCTGCCCATGTGATGCTGCCCAAACTGGCAACTGGAGGGTGCCCCAGTTTGACCAGTGACCCAGAGAGGGCTCAGGGGTTATGTCCACCATGGGTGTTGCAATCCCCATTGCTTCACCCTTCCATTCCTCTCATTATTCTCATATTAAAGCTAAGATTGGGTCATGTCTTGAGCCCACCCTTCCTGTCCATCGCATTCCAGGTCACTCCTCGCCTCCTTCTTCTGGGTGGAAACCTCTTTGCACCAGCCTGGTCTCCCACCAAACTCAGCTTGGCTTTTGGATGTCTCCTCCTGTTCTGCTCTGCCCAGCCAGTCCTGCTGCCCCCTGGGGGCTCCCAGCTGGAGCAGATGGGCTTTCATCCTGCAACCCAACATGAATCTGCTCTACATTCAGAGATTTCTCCTCCAGCTTCAGCAGGAGCCAGGCTGGGGAAGATCTGCCCATCCCAGAGCACAGGGAGGATAAACCCTCCCTTCCACTGGGACCCAGAGGAGAGACAAGGCAGTCCTCGTGTCCAGTGGGGGCAGGAGATTTGATGCCCTTCTGCATCCCCTGAGCTCCAGAAGACAACCAGCCCTGAGATCTCTTGCCAGGAATCTTTACCCTTAGGGATGGTGTCCAAGCAAAGGGGAGTTGGGGAGGTAGCAGAGGCAAGGAACACCTTCCAGCACCCAAAAGGCATCTCTCCCCATTTCCTTCAGGGGACAGTGAACCTTGGGAAACTCCATGATCTCCTTTTTTTGGGCTGCTGCCCCAACCACATCCCCCAGCAAGAGTGAGCTGTAGGGCAGATCCAGCTCTCCATGCCCTCACAAAATATTCTGAGCTGGAATNCTGATTTATCCCCCCAGTGGGTGCAAGAGCCTCTGGGCCCCCTCCTATCCCCCCAGCCCCGAGGGAGCCCTGCATTCAGGCACGAAGCCATCAGCCCATGTAATTACAGATACTTAATTAGTGACAGCAGGGCGCTTTCTTAACAAAGCAAATTAATTACAGGCAATGTGTTGCATTGAGATCTGAAGGGACTAATGAAGACTGGGAACCACCTGGGCTGGGAACGCCTCCCCCTCCCCACCCACTGGGACACAGCACAGCCTGTGCCACCGAGTTCTCATGGAGATTGGGATGTCACCTGGGGCTGGGTGACAGGCTTCGTGACATCCCCTGCCTCAGGGTGGCTCAGCGGGAGGAAACCACCCCAAAACGATTGGTATCCTGGAGCACCCATGCAGGGTCTTCTGGGATCAAGGGCTGGGATGTGCTGGAGAAGCCACCTCGGGAAGCAGGGAGCTCACAGCATCTCCTGCACCACGTTGTAGTACTCTGTGGAGAAAAGCTGGAGCTGGAGGATGTGCAAGGGATGTCCACCCCTGGGATCAGCTGGATACAGGGAGCAGGGAGGGCTCAGCCACGGGGGGGGCTGTCTGGCTGATCGAGGCACAGAAAGGTGTTTCTGGCTCATGGACATGGGGACAATGTCCTTACCTGCTGCTGGTGGGACATTGGGTCCCACCGTCCCGGTGGCACTGGGGGGTGGAGGAGGGGGCACGGCACTGCTGGAGAGGAGCAAGGACAAAGAAATGCTGGATTGATGATCCCCTTCGTGCCCCAGCATGGGCTGGAAGCCTCGTTCCACCAGGGCTGGTGGGGACCAGGTGGCACAAAGCCCCAGCCTGGCTACTCACGCCTCATCCTCAGCCAAGGGGCCCAAGTACCGCACGGCCGGACCCCGATCCCGCATCGGGTCCAGCCACTCTGGGATGGGAACGGGGCCTGGGTAGGGGATGTAGTGATGGTGGAAAACCACAGCCTCCTCCTCCTCCTCTTCGGGCTGCAAAGGCACCAGTGCCTGCGGGGAGGAACAAAGGGCAGGGCTGTGCCAGGCTCCTGGGATCCCTGGGGCTCTGCTCCCAAAGCTCCATGGAGCCTCACTTGGCTGATCCCACAGTCCAGCTGGGTGGGCTTGGCCCCACATGGAGCCTCATGGGCAGCCAGCGTGGGAACCCGGCTTGTGGGGACACGGGGGAGGGTGGCAATCCCACAGATGTGACCTCAAAATGCTGCTGGGAAGAGCCTTTTTTTATCCCGCAGCAGGCAGGGTCCAGTCCGAGCCAGCACTGCACTGGTGGGCACTGGGAGGGCAGGGAGGGGGGTGAATGGCTAGGGGTGCCAGCTGGCAGCGAGCACAGCAGCTGCCCAGAGCCCAGCTCTCACCCCCGCCCAGAAAGCACCATTGTTTCCCCCCAAGGAGATGAAATGTTTAATGTGATTTTGGTTCGAGAGGGACTTTTAAACGCCAGCCCTTGCAGAGCCATCGTGCCTGATGAGCACACAGGGAGGGTCCTGGCTCTTCCCAGCTGGGCTAAAGCACCTCCCAGCAGCCTGGATGGGATCTGTGCTGGCAGAGCTGGGGGTCAAACCAGCACAAAGAGCCCCAAAACCCCACGGGCTTGCAGAGCCTGCACTGGGCTGGGCTGAGACCACCCAGCCTCTGCACCTGGAGGGGTCCCATGCTGTGCCAGAGCAGGAGGACATGGTCATCCTGCTCTCCTGAGCAGCCCTGGGAAGGTCCCTTTGCCCACCTCTTGGGTCCCTTTGCCCACCCAGCACCTCTAGCCCTTACCTGGGCAGCATTTTGGGATGGTCCAAAGCCGAAGGACGTCAGAGCTGACACAGCCAGGCTGTTCATCACCACCTGGTGCATTTGGGAGTTTTGAATCATCATCAACTCGATTAAATCTGCCAGCAAGCGAAGGGTTCTGCGTCAGAGAGGGATCAGAGCACGGGCAGCAGAAGCACAGCCACGGGATGGGTGCCTGGGATGGGGCGGCACCAAGGCTCGTCCCTGTTCCCAAGCAGTGGGAGCAAAGCCAGACTTCCCCCACCTCAATTTGGAAGGCCCATGTGGCGTTTAAAAATTCTTTTGCTTGGATAAAGCTTTAAAATAGCCATATTTCAGCCTTTTCTCCTTTGCAAATGTGATTAAACATCTGGTCTGGCTCGCAGGCTGCTCACAAGGGTGATTAGTGGTGCTGGAGGCACCAGACTTTCCACCCATTTGGAGGAGAATTGCTCCAGCCCTGGCAGCGCTCCATGGCTTGGCAAAGCCTCTGCCTTGGCACCAGCTGGTGTCCTTGGGGTGGCACTGCCTGGGAGCACACCAGGGTCAGCTCTGCTCTGTGCCATGTCACACACAGGGAGCTCAGAGACCCCCGAAGGAGGTGGGAGCTGGGGCTGGACCATGGGGGTGATCCACAGGATTCCCATCTCCATTCCCGGGATCTGGGGCTGGGAGAAGAGCAGGCTCAGAGACTCCTCAGCCCCTGCCTGGCTCCACAGGAGGATGTGGGACCCAGAGCAGCTGTGCAAGTGCAGATCAGCATCCCAGTCCCCTTGGCTGGATGGGCCCTTGGCTGAGGTCAGTCCAGCTGCAGAGGAAACACAGAGTCTGGCTCTCCATCCCCAATAAAACATCCCCATTTGCTGCAGGTGTGAAATTCCTCTGGAAAATTCCTGTGAATCTGCCAGAGGGACTCCCTCCCCCTCCCCAAATCCTGCTGGCTTTGTGCATGAAACCTGCCCCAAGAATGTGGAAGTCTGGACAGGGCTTGGAGCAACCTGGCCTAGTGGAAGGTGTCCCTGCCCATGGCAGGGGGTTGAAACTGGATGAGCTTTAAGGTCCCTTCGAACCCAAACCATCCTGGAATTCCATGATTCTGTGACCTGTGAGTCCCTGTTAGCTGCAGCCTGGGTAAATAAAGGGTTTGGGCATCCCCATGCCCCTTGTGCCACATCACCAAACACTTCAGAGCTGCAGGGATGGGCTCCCAGGATACCCAGGAGGTGAGTGCCCCTCCAACAAGGAGCATCCAGCACAGCCTGGGAGGTGGCCAGAGCTGGAGCTGGGAGGAAGGAGTGGGCCAGCAGCCAGGCATTGAACCAGGGGGGAAGGACATGGAGTTCTGGCAGCTCTGAATGGATCCCACCCATCCCCAGGGCTCTGAGGGGCCGGGCTGGGTCTCTGTTTTCTTTCCACACCAATTTCCAGCATCATCTTTCCTCCATGTATTTTTAAAGACAGTTCAACCTTCTTCCTCCCCACAGCATGGCACAGCTTTGGCCATGGCTTGTCCCCAGAGACCACAAGCCCCCCTGTCTCTGCTGTTGGCTCCTCCAGCCCAGGCTGCAGGATCCTGAGGGGCACAAGGTTGGGTGAAATCCCTGTAGACAGTTGTACATCCCATGGGCTCCAGGGCTGGCACGTGTCCCCCCTGGCACCATCTTACATGACCAAGGAGCCCATGTCACCCTGGCTTTCCCTGCTGATGCCCCCTATGCCAACATGAAACGGGGTTTTGGAGAACAAAACCAGATGGATTGCAAAAAACAGCCCCAAACCAATCCCTGGGAGCATCCCCGGTGCATCCAAAGCCAGCCCAGCCTTCAGGGTTGGTAACCCCCCCCCCAAATCACATCCCAAGGGGCCAAGCAGCCATCCAGGGGTGCTGTGGCTGTTCCTGAGGGGCTGCAGAGGGTGGGCACAGCCCCCCTGCCTGCCCTGCTCGGGAACAGGCTGGGGAAAAAGAGAACAGGATGAAGTTAAGCTGGGTTTAGCGCTGACCTCTAGGACTATTCCCCACCACGCACCTCCCCGGACGGGCGGGGGTCCCACGGAGGGGGCCAGGACAGCCCCGGGCCCGGGGAGATGCTGGAGGATCATCACGGGTGGCTGGGACACGGGCAGGGATCCCTGGGGACATCCCACGGGTCGGAGCTGAAAGGCAGGAGGGGAAGGAAAACGCCAGGATTGCCCACGCTGGGTTTAGTTTAGTGCCCTGTCAGAGGGGCAGGCGGGGAGGAGAGGGGACAGGGGTGGTGGCACAGAGAGNGCAGGGTAGGAGCCTCGGAGGAGGGGGTGGCTTCCTCCGACCCCAGTCTTTCCAGGGGTGCAGCCCTGCAAATCTGGGTGAATTGCACACCTGGCGAGTCCCCCCCTCTGTCCCCGTGCAGGGATTTGCTGTCCCAGCCCTCAGTGCCCACCCAAACCCCAGTCCCCAGCCCCCCTCTCTCCTCCCACCCCTTCCCATTTCCCACCCCCCGTCCCATAAATCCAGAGGGACAACTGCTCTCCGGGGCTCACCCTGCGTGGGATGACATAGGTCCCTGCCTGGGGGTCCCCCCAGACCCCTCGGGGGTCCCCTGCTGTCCCCACCTCCATGGCTCGGGGATGAGCGGAGCTGCAGCAGGAGCTGGGATGGTTGCTAAGGCTGCTGGGCAGAAACAAACCCTGCCCGGAGACCTGGCCGGGTGAGGAATGTCCCTGGGCTGGTTTTCCCTGCAGGGTGTCCCCGGGAAAAGTCCTTTCAAGCGCCGGCAGAAGCAGCTGGAGGGGCCGGGAGGGGCTGCGGGGTGTCCCTATGGGGCTGAGCCGTGTCCCCTGAGCCTTTGGGGAGCTCCGGGATGTGGGAGCAAACCTGGACAGGTGTTTGTGTAGGGGATGTTGGGAGAGGGGTCTGGGTGAGGCTGGGATATGTTTGGATGTCAGGATGGGGTGATAGAGACATCCCTGCCCGTGTGCCACAGGCTGGGGGGGCTCTGCTGGTGGAGGGAGAAGATCCTTCCACCCCATGGGATGTTCCTCAGGAACATCCCCCCTGTGCCCAACCAAGGCACAGTGGCCCGGGATGTCACTCAGCCCCAGTGCCACCTGAGCTCTGGTCCCCAGTATGTCCATGGCACAGTTCCAGGTCCTCTGGCTCTGTCTCCCAACCTCCTGGACCACTTCCCCAGGGATGCAATGACCGACCACCACATTCCTCCCATGGAAAACCCAGCAAGACTTAGGATGGGCATGAGCCTGGCTCCAGCCTGCTGCTCTCCCCTGCCACGAGTCCCTCCCTGGATGCTCCCAGGGGGATTTGTGTCCAGCACACCACAACCAGCTCACTTTTTCCATTTATCCCCCCCTTGCAGAGAGCTCTGCATGTCCAAGCTCATCCCAGGGAAATGCTGCAGCTGGGAACGGTGAGTCTGCACAAAATATTTAATCCCCAGCAAAGCCTTTGCAGTGAAAAAACCACTTTCTCCCCTCTAAGAGCCCAACTGATCCCAACCCTGCTGGCCTCAGGTATCTCCCTCCACCTCCACCGGCTGCATTTCCCAGCCTGCTCCTCTGGGGGATCATTTCCACCCATATTCCACCCAAAATCTGCCGTGCACCAGCAGATCTGGGAGCTTCTCCCAGGAACTGAACCTGCAGCCAGCCCTGCTCAGCAGGCACGAACAGATCTCTCCAAAACCTCCTGTTCTGCCCCAGAATGGCACCGAGACCCCCCCAAAGTGCCAGGGGGGGAGCTCTCAGAAGGTGGCTGCCTCAGCCCCCAACTCTTGGCTCCAGTCGGGCTATTTTCTGCTTGATTAGATTTTCCTCTGTGTTCCTAATTTCTCCCAACCCCTCTGGATTGTTTTTCTGCCTTTTGTTCTAACTCCCAAATTCCCATTATTTGCACATTTAATTACTGTGCGGATCCCTCCTCGTTTCTGGCAGAGCCTGACGAGCAGAGCCGGGCTGTCATCTTATCTGTGGGAGGGATTCAAGCACCAGGATGGGGGGTGAGGAGTCTGAGGAGACCTTGAGCCAGAGGTGGGACACAAGGGACAGCAGGGACCTGCTGGGAATGTCCTCAGCCCTCCCATGGTACCCTGAGCCCCTCTGGGGGTGTAATAACAGTGTCCTCCTGATTGGGAAAGGTGAGGGAGAAGGAGAAATAGAGAAAGAGGAGAAAGAGAAAGAGGGAAAATAGAAGAGAGAAAGGGGAGAGAGAGAAAAAGAGAAAGAAAGAAAAGAGAAAGAAAGAAAGAAAGAAAGAAAGAAAGAAAGAAAGAAAGAAAGAAAGAAAGAAAGAAAGAAAGAAAGAAAGAAAGAAAGAAAGAAAGAAAGAAAGAAAGAAAAAGAAAGAAAGAAAGAAAGAAAGAAAGAAAGAAAGAAAGAAAGAAAGAAAGAAAGAAAGAAAGAAAGAAAGAAAGAAAGAAAGAAAGAAAGAAAGAAAGAAAGAAAGAAAGAAAGAAAGAAAGAAAGAAAGAGGAGGGAAGGAAGGAAGGAAGGAAAGAAAAGAAAGAAGATGAGCAGGAAGATCAATAGCCAGGTGGGTGCTGAGTGCCATGACAGAGTGGCCAGGAAAGCAGAGTCTGGGCCCAGGGAAGCACCAGTGTAGGGGCCTGTGGGATGGGGACAGAGGTGGCTGTGGCTGTGCTGTCCCCAGAGACACCTTTCAGAGGTAGAAATGATCCTCCAGCTGGAGGTACCAGCTCTTCTCACCAAGGAGGTGAGGTGAGGACCCCCCTCTGCACTGGGGAAAGGTGACAGTCCACGATCAGTTTATATTCCCTACTTGGAATGCTTTGGGATGGCACATCAGCCAAATGTATCACAAATGCATCACAGAGAGCCAGGACCCAGCAGGGATCAGAGGATTCCACAGTTCTGGGGGGGACAGATCCCAGTGTCCCCAGTAAGAGAGAGCCACCTTACCAAACCCAGCACCCAGGATGAGACTTGCCAAGAGACACCCTGAGGATGCTCAGCAGGTGACTTTGGAAGATCTTGAGCCCCTCCCTTCCTGTAACTTTGGGATTTCTCATTCTGGAAACCCTCACCTTAAACCCAAAGTTGGGATCTCAGTCTCATCTCCTAGTTAGGCAGAGGTTGAATGCCACGAGAAGCTTTGCTTTGGACCAGGAATTTTGCTTTTCAGGCCCAAGGCAGTGGCACTGAAACAGGGTCAGCCCCCTGGGGACCAGGAGGGTCAGGGACCCTCTGCCACCCCGTTGGACATGGAATATCTGCACCGTGTAGGGGCTGCACGAGGCACCTGGAGCAGGGACAGCAGGATCCAGCCCCTCGGTGCTCTCCTTGCGTGGATCTCTGCTGGCACTTGGCATCGCTAAACTTTGGCAAATTAGCCAAGCAAATCAGCCCCGAGGGCCAGTGGCCAGACTGGGAATGCTGGGATGGGGATGATGAGCCGTGCTCTGATATAGCCTGGCATCAATGACACCCCGAGCCGCCCTCGGTGCCTGGGGGAGGGCAGGGAGCTGATGGCACATCCCTTGTGCCATTCCCCTTCCCTGAAATCAAACCGGAGCCGGAGAGATTCCCCAGGTGAGGAAACACCAGCGGGAGTCAGCAGCCTTGCCTAAGCCTCGTGGAAGGTGAGGTAAACAGCGCTGAGGCAACACATCCCCCCGTAATCCCTGCCGGCTCCAGGGGGGGATCAAAAACCAGTCCCAAACCAGTCCCAAACCAGTTTGCTGTTGCACATAAGGACAAGCCCCGGATATGGAGTGGCAGTTTGGCAGCTGCTGTCCCTTGTGCTGTCCCCTGTCATGCTGTCACACACAGCCACTCAGGCACACACCTCCTGGGGATGCTCCGTGGGTTTAATCTTCTCATTTTGAAAGATAACTACGAAAAATACCACTTTCCTTTTCCAGGATGTCTCATGCTGCCGGTGCCTTGAGCCTCATCTTCCCCGAGCCATCATCCAATCCCTGCGGTCTCCTCTTAATCCAAATCACCCTTCCCAGACCCTTTCCTCCCACCGAGCCCAAAACCAGGGAAGAGGTTGTTGCTGCGGGGTGGGGACACCCCACTTCGCTGTAAGAGGGGATGGAGGCGACACAGTTAGTCATTTCCAGCCCTTGGTAAACGAGCATTTGTCACTCGCAAAAAGATCCCTGTCAGTGACTTCCTTTGCTTTGGAAACGGCTGAGTCACCCCTAATTAGCGATCCCAGCGCCGGAGGAGGATGAATGGGAGCGCCCGTGGCTCAAGGGCAGCCTCTGGGGAGATTCCCTGAGCATTTGGCAGGGACACAGTCGCTCTTCTCTGTCACCCACGGCCCTGCATGGCCCTGCTGCCACACCAAAGCCACGTGCCCCAGCAAGAATCCTGGTCCCTCCAGCCAGTCACCTCCATCCCCATCACTGTCACATGGGTGGACACGACCACCCCATATAGGACCATTGTGGGTCCAGTTGGGGACCCCAGAGAGGGCTCGAGGGTCCTGGATTTATAATCAAGTGAGTTTGTCTTTATTAATTTTCCACTTGCTGGAAGCAAAGGGAACAATGACCCTAAAATTGGTCAGGTCTCCCCGCACCAGGAAGGAGGTCAAGCCACCATCGTCTGTCCCAGCTCATCCTTGCTGGAAGAAGGGCAGGAGCAGCTCAGGAAGGTGTGGGTGGTTGGACATCACCTGAAGGATCCCCAGGGCTCCCCATCGGTGCTTCCTGGGGAAGGGGAGAGGGACACACATCCCACAGCGACCCTTTGCCAACCTCCCCTGGCTTTTCCCACCACTGGGACCAGACTGGTCACCTCCCAAACCGGGAGGAAACCCTCCAGTCCATTTGCCACCAGATGGCACCAAATGAACTGGCCTTGTGGGGACACATCGGGCATCTCGAGGCCAAACCCCCCCCCAAACCAAACCCTGTCCCCCATCCCTCTGCGCCCCAGCCCTTGGGGCGATGCCAACTGGGGCACAGGGTTATTGTTTAATTTGGTTTTACGCACCCTCCCACGTGTTTAGATGCTTTGGAAAATTAAATGATTGCGTTTGGGTGTTTACATTTTAGCGGACCCATTAGATGTTAATGAGCCTGGCCGAGCCTTCTGTGTCAACATAACCGCGGGCTCAGCCTTTGCTGCCCAGAGCAGCCTTGGCCGCTCTTAATTATGGCAAACGAGGCCTTGCAAATGTTAAGGGCCCATTTCTTTTATCTGCGATTTTTAGGGTTATTTGATTTGCATAGCCATTCTTGCCGAGGTCTTTGAATGGCAGAGCAACTGCAGCGGTTCATTCACTGGTTTTATCCCACGATGGGGAGCGATGGAAGGAGTAGTTAATGATGTTGGATTAATAAAATTAGCAACAGAAGTGGTTCACCCCCTCCCACCCCAGTACAAAGTCCAGGGAAGCCCCCCCAGCCCTCTACTCTTCAGCGCTGGGGCTGAACGAGCATTTTCAGTCCCTTCTTTCACCATCACCCACGCCCGAGTTGTCTCGGTGAGGAGGATTTTGGGTGATCCGGGGGGGCAAGGCTGGATCTTTAATCCCGAGAGATTATTCCCTGCGCCCCTGGGTTTCCTCCTCCTTCCTTCCCCTCCCCTGCCCTCTCTGCTTTGTCACTAGAATCATTAAAACGGTGATGTTTGAGCCAAAATTCCCCTTGCTGAAGGGGCTGGGGCTTTCTAGCAGGGAAAATTACATATATATGTGGGGGGTTTTACATATATACAATACATGTATTTATAAATTTGCATATATATATTTCTAGATATATATTTTTATAAGGAGAATAGCCCAGGTGAGGATTGGGGATCCACATCAGACCCCAAGGGCAGCCCCATCCTTGGGCACGGCTGGGAGGGATGCAGGGAAGCTGCACTGGGTGTTTTGGGCTCAGGGAAATGTGTGCCCATCCCAGGCTGCTCCTGTTCCTGGGCTCCCCCAGCACCCCTGCCCTGCTCTGGTTTGGCACTGAGGGTGCACCAAACCACCAAAATCATGAGCTCAGCCGAGACCCAAAGCAGAATTAAGGTTATTTTGCAGAGGTGTGGGCAGCTGCCAGGCTCCCAGTGCCCACCCTGGGCCTCTCTGGGTGAGGGGGCAGTTTTGGGAAGGGGTTCGGGTGTGTTCCAGGGAGGAGAGGCAGGAGGTGAGCAGGCAGCGTGGGGACAGGGATAGGGACAGGGATGGGGACAGGGATGGGCAGCACTGGCTGTCACACTGGGACCAGCAGAGCCTCCTGCCATGCTGGGGAAGGACTAGAAGGGCCATCACTGTCCCCATAGCACGAGCACTGATGTGTCCAGGCTGGCACACACGTGTGTCAGGGTGTGTATTTGTACACGTGTGTGCACAACCCCAGCTCACACCATCTCCTCTGAGCTCCCCACCTTCCTCTAGTCCCGGGCATGGAGCTGCCCAGGGTGCAGTGAGACCCTTGGGGTGCCCCTTGCACCCCATCCCCGCTGCACCCCCACTTCCATCAGCCTTTAGCCAGCAGTTTTCCAGCCCAGCAGCATCCAAGGAGAAGGCAAGAGGGGTCCGTGTCCCTGCTGTGCATCACCCTGGGCCCAGCTGGGAGCAGGTAAGGGGGTGTTGGGGGCACAGCAGTGGGCAGCTTGGGCAGTGCCAGGCTGGGGGAACCCCCGAGCTGCTCCTCCATCCAACCCTCTGCGTGGGGAGGGGGAGAGGAGGGTGGAGCTTCCCTATTCCAGATGCAGGAGCTGTGACATTCAGGCTCACAGAGACACAGAGCCTGTCGGCTTGGGGACAGCCAGAGCCGAGGGGACACTTGGCCACCTGAGTGGGACCAAGGAAAGGCTCCTGGGGGGAGACAGGAGTAGGAGACGGCTGGGAAGGGGCAGTGAGGAGGGGTGGGGAGAGGAAGGTGGGGGGTCACCCCTGGGAGCAGGGGCTGCCCACCCTTGGGGACATGCAGGAGGAGCAGGGCTGTCCCCAGCCTCTCGGGGACTGAGCCGGGACACGCCTCGATTCCAGTCATGGGGGTCCCATGGCAGCCCCACCTCAGGCTGCTGGTCCTGCTGCTCATCCTCCCGGTGCTGCAGGTGAGTGTCCCTGGGGACAGCGGGACCGTGCGGGGACAGGGTGGGCAGCGGGCACAGTGATCCTCCTGGGACAGCCATCCCAGGGTCTGACAGCCCTGGGAACAGAGTGCTGCCCTCCTGGCCAGGCTGGGATCTTTCCATCCCATCCCATCCCCTCCCATCCCCTCCCATCCCATCCTCATCCCTCCGACCCGGGGTGATGCTCCTTGAGCTGCCACCACCCCCCACCCACTTGGGGGTTTCACAGCAGCTTCTGGGGGGTGATTTGCTGACACGGGTGATGCTGGGACCCTCCAGGGCTGTGACAGCGCGCAAGGACCAGCCAGGGGAGAATTCCCACAGGATTCAGCTCCAGGGGCTGCCCCGGGGGGTTGATGCCTCAGGAACGGACCCCCATCCCCACGTGGGTCCCAGTGGGGGCTTTGCTGACAATCCTACACCCCTCAAGGGAGCCCCAAACCCCAAGGGCCCAGGGGAACATCCACAGGCACAAAGGTTGGGATGGCTGGAAGGTGCAGGGGACAGAGAACGTCTGCGGGTGCTCCCAATCCTGGGGCAGAGCCATGGGGATGGTTGGCACTGAACCCCATGGAAATGGGGGGATATGGGGTGGTTGTGCTGCTGGAGGGATGCACAGTGAAGAAATCCTCCCCTAAATGTGTCAGATTGGTCCAGGGGCAAAGGAAAAGGAGAGGAAAGGAAAGGGAAGTGGGGAAGAATGGAAAAAGAAGAGAATAAAAAGGGAAAAGGAGAGAATAAAAAGGGACAAGGAGAGAATAAAAAGGGAAGGGAAGGGAAGGGAAGGGAAGGGAAGGGAAGGATATCCCACTCTGGGCACAAGTGCTTAGGAGTGGGCATGGGTGCATATGAATGGGCACAGATACACCAGAATGGGCACAGATACTTGAGAACAGACATACAAAATTTGTGGCCTGCTCTCAGTTCAGCCTCAATCTCCCAGCTCTCCAGCTGGAAGAAGACAAATCCCAAAGCAGGGATTCCCAGGCAGTCCAACCCTGGACACTGAGCCACTGCATCTCTTGCATTTTGAGGATCTGTAGGATCAGGACACACTCCTTGGTGTTTCATCACTTCTGCTAGCAAACCCCACAGCTCTAAGGAGGTCACTGTGCCAAAGAGCTGGAGAACAGGAGAAGGGTGAACTCTGATTGCTGTTGCCAATGCCTCCAGTTAAAACACACCAGCCTGCACATGAGCAAACCCCAGGGAAGGAATAGCCATGCCCAGAGAGGTGGTTTTTGTAAATCTCTAATTACACAGTTTCCTTGCTGAGGTTTGGAACGTGCTGGTCTTGCCCCCACCACCGGGGCTGGGCTCTCCATCCATGAACTGGGCACCACACGGATGTGGTTTGTGGTGGAGCAGTGGCCTGAGGCATCACAAGCTCTCAGAAGGAATTAGAAATAATTGCAGTGGTTCTCTGTGGTGTTTACAAGGCAAACAGCAGAGAGTGAAGGAAATGTCAGAGTCCAGAGCACAGTTCCATGGCTGGGGCTCCTGGGGTGGCTGCAGCAGAAATAGAGAATTTTGGGTGGAACCTGCCTGTTAATGCCCATCCCACTGGTCCAGTGGAAGGTGTCCCTGCCCATGGCAGGGGGCAGAACTGGTTGGGCTTTAGGGTCCCTTCCAAGCCAAACCATTCCATGATTCTATGATTCTACTGCCTGCCCCTTCCTCTTTTCAAGGTGCAAGGGACACATCCCGACTGCTCCGTCATCCTCTACTTCCAAAAGCGAGAAGTGGAATGTCTGGAGATGATCAGGAGTGAGAGCCAAGCACCAGCCCCAGCAGGAACCTCCAGGCAGGAAGGTGAGTGCCCCAGGATCCCATCCCTCAGGATTTACTGAGAGGGTGACCCATGGGAGCGGGTTGCAGAGCTCACATGGATGTGGAAAAGCAGGTTTTTTCAGGGAAATTCAAAGCAGCACCAAGTCAAGGAGAACCCCTGGAGAGCTTTAAAAATGCTGCTGCAGGGAGAGAGGGGGGCTGAGACTGCAGTCAGGGGTTATGGGTGGGCTGAGGGACACAAACCACTGCAGGGACTCAGTCCTGGCAGATTTATAAACTCATGGGATGCTTTGGGTTGGACAGGAACTTAAAACTCACCCAGTGCCACCCCCTGCCATGGGCAGGGACACCTTCCACCAGCCCAGGGTGCTCCAAGCCCTGTCCAACCTGGCCTTGGACACTTCCAGGGCTGGGGCAGCCACAGCTTCTCTGGGCACCCTGTGCCAGGGCCTGCCCACCCTCACAGGGGAGAATTTATGGCCTTTGGCACTGCCAGGGTTATCCATGCCCAAGGCAGAGCCTCCTTCTCCCTCCATCCTCCCTGCACTGATGCCAGGCCACCAGCACCAGGGTCACATCGAGTGCCCATCACCACTTCCCATCCTCTTGCCTTCCTAATTCAGCTACTTTTAATGCAAAACGTGTTCTGAGCAACTTAATTTTTACATATCTGCGACTTTTAAACCAATTACCTGATTGGAAAACTGGTTTGAAGTGCTGCTTTTGTACCTGTTTTTTTTTAAATTGAATGTCAGTTCCATCCAATAGCAGCAAATCCAGTTTTCTGGGCAAAATTTATCACCTGGAGAATAAGAAATGCGTCACTCAACGGGTTTCATCTAAAACCAATGTAAAAATTAAACTCCTCAATAAATGCTTGTAAAGGTGCATAATTGCTTAAATAACTGCAGAGATGTAACATATCATCCAGCTTAGCAGAGAAAAGCCAAGTTGATTGGCAAAGGTCCATTTTGCTGCCCATTTTGTGCCGGCCCAGGGGAAGGAATCTCAGTGCAGGAAAATAGCCAAGAAGCATGAATGCATAATTAAAATCAAGAATTAATCCCGGGTTTCCTGCTCAGCTGCCGCCTCTGCTGCCCACCTGAGCTGAATTTATCCCTTCCCCCTTGCTTGTGCCAGTGGGGATTTTGTGGAGAGCATGACATGAAGTGACAATGTGAGGGGAAGTCTCAGATCCCCTGGACATGGTGGGGGTGCTCCAAAATCTCCCCAGAGACTTCTCCTCTCCGGGCTGAACATCCCCAGCTCTCTCAGCCTTTCCTCATAGCAGGGCTCTTCCATTCCTTGGATCATTTCCATGGCCTCCTCTGGACTATGGGTGCTATAAATTCCAGAGAGGGCCAGGAAGATGCTCCAAAGGCTGGAGCTTCTCTGCTCTGGAGCCAGGCTGGGAGAGCTGGGGGTGCTCACCTGGAGAAGAGAAGGATCCAGAGAGACCTGAGAGCCCCTTCCAGTGCCTAAAGGGGCTCCAGGAGAGCTGGAGAGGGACTGGGGACAAGGGATGGAGGGACAGGACAATGGGAATGGCTTCCCACTGCCAGAGGGCAGGGCTGGCTGGGATATTGGGAGGGAATTGTTGGCTGGGAGGGTGGGCAGGCCCTGGCACAGGGTGCCCAGAGAAGCTGTGGCTGCCCCTGGATCCCTGGAAGTGTCCAAGGCCAGGTTGGATGGAGCTTGGAGCACCCTGGGCTGGTGGAAGGTGTCCCTGCCCATGGCAGGGGGTGGCACTGGATGGGCTTTAATGCTCCTTCCAACCCAACCCATTCCATGATTCTGTGACCCCCAAAAATGAACCAACCATTCTCAAGGGCAGTCCCAGTAGCCATGCTCAGTTCACTGGTCCTCCAGAACAGAAACTAAGCCACACTTGGCATTCCTCTGCCAGCCCTCCAAATCCCTGCCAGTCTGGCCACATACCCACAGTCTGCTCTGCTGAAATCAGAGAAAACTAATTAGTCTTGTCTGAGTCCACATTCCCTGGCCGGGAATAGATGGAGCTCCGGGTTAATAAAGTATATCTGCGAGGTTAATAATGTAGATGTACAAGGAGGAGAGCTGTCCTGGAATGTGATGTCTGTGTCTCATCCTGGGGTGCTGCAGCACTAATTCTTCAAGTCCCTGAGCCTGCTCGGCCGTGCTTATTTCCGAGGCAATTCAGGAGAATTTAAGGAGCAATTTGATGCTGGAGACAAAAGCAAAGCATGTTTGAGCTAATCACTGTTAGCAAGTCTTGCAGGGCTTTGTCCTGTCCTCCGCAGAGACATCCCAAGCTGAGCCTCCACGGCTGCTGGGTGCAAAAATACCCCATAAACCTGCATTATTTTAGAAGCCACAGGCAGTTCCCAGCCCGTCCCGCACCCTCATCCGCAGGGTGTCCCCGCAGGAGCTGCGCTCCGATGTAACCCCAGGAAATACCAGGTCCCGTCTCCCCGCGGGGCTAAAAGGAGATCTGAGCGCCGGGGGAGGCTGTGGCCAGGACTGGAGCCGGGATGCTCCTGATTCCTCAGGGGGTACGGCATGGCCCGGGGATCGGGTGACGGCTCCGCTCTCCCGTTACACCCGCCGAGCTGCCCTGGGGGCTCTGAGTGTGTCCCCTGGGCTGTGCTGGAGGCTGTGTGTGTCCCCTCAGATGTGTCAGGGTCTGCGTGTGTCCCCTGGGCTGTGCCGGGGGCTCTGTGTGTCCCCTCAGATGTGCCGGGGGCTGTGTGTGGTCCCTCGGTTATTCTGGGGGCTGTGTGTGTCCCCTCAGATGTGTCAGGGTCTGTGTGGGTCCCCTCGGTTATTCTGGGGGCTGTGTGTGTCCCCTGGGCTGTGCCGGGGGCTCTGTGTGTCCCCTCAGATGTGCCGGGGGCTGTGTGTGTCCCCTCGGTTATTCTGGGGGCTGTGTGTGTCCCCTCAGATGTGTCAGGGTCTGTGTGGGTCCCCTCGGTTATTCTGGGGGCTGTGTGTGTCCCCTGGGCTGTGCCGG